>QEOT01002973.1:30118-92289 GCA_003123785.1 Pterocarya stenoptera
GTATTCTAGTGTTACTGGATTGTAAGGATGAGTTCATAGAGAAAATTGTCGAGGTGAGACAGGATGGACATAATTAGTTCATATATGCACATGGACATAATGTGCCAGCTGAATAAAACAACCTGGAGGATTATAAAATAATTGTGAAATATATATGATTAGTCTAATAGGGTCATCAGTTCAAGATATGTTCCCTGATTATCTTGGCCTAGTCTTGATATATTCACACTAGGTGAAAGTTCAAGTCCGAAAGACACCTTCTTTGAAGCAATCTATTTTCGTCAAAATGCACAAAATAATGTGTATTATTCGAATAGCGGGAAATGTTAGAATCTGTGAATTAAAATAAAATATTATTTTGGGTATTTCAAATAATTATATCGTATAATTAAATTCTTTATATTATCTTGTACATTGATGGGAAAATTATCTCATTGAGATAAAACAGAGATAGTGTAAATCCCATATTGATCAAATAGTATACAAGAACTTCAAGCAAGAAATGTTGCTCGCACAAGGAGCAAGGCAAGAAATCATACTCGCCACACTTGTCTTTGCTCACCCAGAGCCTGTAATGATCCAGTGAAGGAAACATTAATATAGAAAATAAGGAGATTAAGAACAAGGAAAAGATAATACTAGAAGAATGTAACAATACTGCAAGAGATGAACAATGAAGAAGATGAAATTGTTATGACTCTTGTTGGTTGCTGTTTATATCAAGGGAAAGTGATGGAAAGGATGGGAGATGGTTGCTGCAAGGGAAGAACAGAGTGCACGCCAAGTGTTTGATAATTTGCTAGAAAGGGAAATCACAATGTATTGCTACGGGAGTGCTTCGAGGGCTCCCAAAACTCCTTACAGAATTCGTTCTACAATATTCCAGATTCCAGATTCAAGATGCCCCCTCCAACAAGGAGTCCCCAGTAAATATACTCGGAGCCAACATTTCTAATCAACTCTAACCAAAGTAAGGCCATGGACTAATTTCCTACTCCACTAACTAAGCCCCGGGCCACTAACAAATTAACAACTATATTGATGATTGCTCGCCACGAGCTATAAATGAAGGAAATAAAAGCATGGCGAGCATTTAGTGCTGTCTACAGAAAGTCAATTGTTTCTAACCGTTGGACAACATCATGATTAATTCCTAAATCTAAGATTTAAGACCAGATTCCATGATGCAAGTAATAATCAACATTAAATGGGCTCAATAATGACCATTATGAAGATTTTTCAGGTCATTACAATTGGTCAAGTTATCAACATCTCTCCATCCTAGAATTTTCATGAAAGGATGCTTTTTGAATTGTTCCAAGTGTCAATCAAAGAACATCGAACCAGAGAGTTTCATTGTATCCTTGGAACAATTTTGTCAAAACTTTATAATATTGAAAGGGGACAAAATATGTTCTAAAGATATTTTCCTTACGATCAAGCCTTGAAGCCTACTTCGATATTCAATTACCACTTGCCTTCGTGATTTCCCAAATTTTCTGTATGCATTTTCCAACACAAACTTCATGCCCATAGCCCACACAATCAAGGGAACTTCCCTTGACCGAAACTTCAATTTGATCACACACACACACCCCTAACACCAATGCCTACTTCACACACTTAGGACTCCTTTGATCTTCTTACACACTAGTAGTTAAACACAATCACACACATTGATTTGGAACTGCCAAGTCCGATACACACACATGGTTCCAAGTTGCACTCTCAACTCATGTATATGCACACTTCTAAGTGGTTGCACCCACAACTCACATCCCCAAGGTCGATCATTGACCCCTTATCTTACACCCTAAACAACCAAACCATAGCTCAAAACAGTTGCTTAAATTAACACTTCCAGTTGTAAGCTATTCTTACAGTTAAACCTTACGTGTAAGTCTTGTAATATATTTGCTGGGTCTTTGCATTGGTGCTTAAGTCCATGAAAAGGAAAGATGAGATGTATGTACCTAAGGGAAGTGAGTCCAAGTTGTGGCAAAAGGAGTGGTTAAGTGTTGAAACTAATAGATTATTCCCCTGGTTTAGTGGTTGTTGATGCATTTTGTCGTCGTGACCGGAGCCCAACAGTATGGCTGAATAGCCCATGTTCATGGTTTGGGTGTTGATACGATTGTTGGATGCTCATACATGAAATAAATAATAAACAAATCATATAAATTGTATATAAAGCGAGAGATATAGAGATTTATGTACTTCGGCATAAAAGTCTATGTCCACAGGTTGTTTGGGGGCGAAATCCCCTATATTCGGTGATTATAGTCTCTCATGGCCTTTCGTAGCTCTCAATGCAATGGAGGAAATTTGGGATTTCCTGGGAGGTTGAAGACGATGCCTTCGCTATGGAAATCTGGAAGGGGGAGCCAATAATCTGCCTTGATGTGTAGAGATTCCCTCCTTTTATAGAAATCTCTTTCCTCTTTTGGAGTAGTTGAGTTCTATTTGCCTTATAGCACTTTCATCAGTCAACTTTCCTTTTGTCCCTGGTAATGGGCTTCCAATGGGCTAGACCTTAGTTCATTTCATATCCAATAGATGTCTGCGATTTTTAAGGTTGACTTGTCCAACAAGATAGAGATAGTCTACGAAAAACGTAGAAAAATTAATTCTAGGAACTTGTCCCTAGTTTTCCATCATCATGTGATGCAATGAAGATCTCCCATTGGGCAAACAAAGTGCCCACAGGCTGCTTGCCCACGACCCAGGTTCGTTACTCACCTCTGGCCCTCCATGCCTTTCTTTAAGAGTCCCATAGAAACCTAAGGAACTTTATGAGGAGAACATCCAAAACTCAAACTTGTTAGCACAAATGAAAGTTAAATCTCGTGTTTGGGTTGAGCAAACCTTGGCGAGCTTCATTGTTCGGGTTACTTGAAGTGCTTGTTGGTTGGGCGAATTTCTTTGCTTGCCATGCTTGGGAAAGCGTCATTACTCGCCATGCTGGTGTGAGCTACATTGCTCGACTTTTGCCATCTAATGCTTGGTTACCTGCATGAACGCCAGACTTCGCCAGGTATGTGCCTTAGGGCAAGTTTCATTGCTCACCCAAAATGTTCCTATGTGGGTAGGTTAAGTAACCACATTACTTCCTTCGCTAATACTTGCGAGGGCGGGCTAATCGTTTCTAGCCCAGGCAAGCTTCATGGTTACTCGCCTTGGTCGTTGCTCAAGCAGGTTCATTGCTTGCCCAAGGCTCTCTATGTGCAGGTGGGTTACATGCTTGCCTTGCTTGTCTTTCGGGTGAGCTAAATTACTCGCTCGGGACTTTCCAATCTCTAACGTGGTCAGTGCCTGCCACTGCTTTTGTCCCAGGCAACCTTATTGCTCACCTGGGATTTTTCAAGCAATGACGTGGCATATGTGCCCGCAAGGCTTTTGTCCTGGGCAAGAAAATTGCTTGCCTGGGACTTTCCGAGCAGTTTCACGGGCATTCTATGCGAGAGCCTAGGATTTCACAAATGAAAGCTAAAGAGATCAAGGAAACTTAATTGTTTTTGTCATGTAAGAAGGTAGGGGTTGTAGTGCAAACAACTGTGAGTTGTTGCGGCGTAGGGAGTTTCGTGGCCAAAGATGCTCGGTGTGGAGTGGGCCACGTCCATGGTGGATTCCATGGCTCCAACTTGCTCTGTCTCAATTGTTAATCAGAAAAACCACATTCATCTAGGTTGGACAATGGCTGGCTAGGTGGGTCTTGAAGTCCGATGGTGGGGAGTTGAGGTTCAACAGACTTTGAGTAAGACAGAAGCACCGACAACGTGAGGCAGTGGGAGTAATAAGGACAGCATGTCCATCTATTTTGCTTTGTTTCGATTCCATAAAACATATAAATTGTATCTAAAATGTAAATAATAAAAAGAGAGACACATAGATATACATGATTTGGCATAAAAGCCTACGTCCATAGGTTGTTTGGAGACAACATCCACTATATTCGGTGATTTTACAGTCTCTCATCACCTTTTTTCTTTATAAGTCTCTTATCACCTCTCGTAGCTCTCAATACAATGAAGGAAAATTAGGGCTCTAGGGAGGTTAAAGTAAATGACTTCACTGTAGAAATCTGGAGGGGAGCTAATAATCTGTCCTGATTTGTAGAGATTCCCTCCTATTATAAATGTCTCTTTCCTCTGAAGTAGTTGAGTCCTATTTGCCTTATATCACTTTCATCACTTTCCTTTTATCCTTAGGCTTCCAATGGGCTGTATCTTAATTGGTTTTATATCCAACAGCGGCCAATAACAAAGGTTCATCCACGAAAGGTTATAACATGTGAGGCGGCGTACAAGCTCAACTAGAGGAAGATGAAGAGAGGATAGATGCAAGTTTTTATGCCAAAGAGGGTTGAGGAAAGAGGTGGGGTGCAGGTACTCGGCCTTTGGTGCAGTTACACGCTGTAGGGGGCTTGGTACACGCTGTCCGTGCATTGGGCTGGGGCTGGAACTCTCTCACAGTTTTCCTTAGTGGCGGCAAGGTGGTGCTGTGGAGGAAGACGGTTTGTGAACGGTTAGGTGCGAATAGAGCAAATGACTTGCCTACCATCCGTGGCTGCACAGGAAGGAGGTAGGTGGCTGGGTGGCTTGGTCTGGGAAGAGTTCAGTTGGAGTCATGGCTGAGGCAACCCTAGAAAATGGAAAAGTGGTTTACACAATGCATGAGGGCTATGGGTTGTGTGTTTTCAGCTAATTGGGTTACGGGTCAAGCTACACGGTTTGATCCGTTTCATGGGTTTGACCCATGGGTCCTAGTGTTCTTCTTGGGTACTTCATCTAACCATGGGCCTAGGTAACTAACTCAACTCAAGGTTAACTTCTAAACCCAATAGTTCAAGGCCTAATATCCTTCAGGACCCAATTTCTAATCCCCTATAATTAACCTCAATAAAGATGAATTTGAAGCTTAATCAAGTTTCTACCCTAACTGGACCTCCTAATTTAAAAACCTAAATAAAATAATTATTAATGGCTAATTAATTAATTAATTAAAAGTAATAATTCCTCTAAAATATTGAAGGATATTACCTTGACGATGTAGTGTTTACATTTACATTGTTTACTTTCTTAAAGCCTTGGTTTAAAGAATTTTGCTAACCCTAGGCTTTTTTTTGTACATGGTATTTCTCTGCCAGAAGTGAGGGATATCAATAAAATTGAGGTTATCGTCCCTCTTCTCTTAAAAAAAAAAAAACAGTTTTTCAACAGCAATAATCAAAACATAGGGCGAGAACCGTCCCACCTTCCCTAACTGTCGTCCTGCATTTACATTATTTGGAAAGATGTACTCTGCTCTAAAAAAATTATAGATATGAAACAGCAGCTTTTCACAGCAATGAGCAAACCGTAGGGCAAGAAATAGAAAAATCTTCATTTCTTAAAATAGTACCTCTATGAGAAAAGTATCTCTCAACAAGTAACTTCACATAGGCTTCTGAAACTTCCCATGAACCCACACTCTAAGCATACTGTTCCCGTTTCGGCGATTCACAGATTTAACACAACAATATTCAAGTTCTAGCTGCAAGGTCCGGAAGAGGATCAAAATAAATAGCAGTCCAAAAACAAGTTTTTTTGAGTCTCAATCTCCAAATATTACCAACTATTTGGATATTGAAACTTCAAATGAAGGAAAACCATTGGGAGTTAAAAAATTAATTAATAACAATAAAAATCCCATAAGATGATCACATTCCTTTATTTCCAACACAATCAATCAACAAAAATCATAGAGTAATGTGAAACTCTAGAGTACAATTACCATCACGTAAGTAAGAAAGAGAGAGTATACCTCAATGAAGCCTGCACCCAAAAAGAGATCTCTAACGGTATCTAGACAGAAGAAATAAGAGCGGGTTCCATCAGAACGCATGTACTCCCTGAACCCCACTCTTTGGTCTGACTCAAATCGAAGCATAGTCATATCGTAGAGGCCTGAATTATTCAGCTTAACCTTTTGTCAGCAGGTGAAAACACAGAATTCAAAATCTTCTACTAACTTAAAACTAGTACATTAAATTCAAACAGAAATCACGATTTTTAACTATTACCGTAATCCCTAAATAAAAGCATGCCTCCTGGCTTTAAAACAGAAAAGCACGCCTTGATGGATGTTGGCATCCTCTGGAATGGTACAGCTGATAGTGTAAATACCTAACATAATACAAGATAAAAGAAGCAACTCTGATGTCAAACTTGCATTATTCTTCTCATAAGGTTTGAGTATAGTAGTACACCATGCACCATGCAGAAGCTCAGGTTTAGGGAAAAAAAGTTTAAGCAGGATTAAAGTCACTTAAACGAGGAAGAAAGCAAGTATTAATATGGCAACTTAGGATGAAGCATCTTTAGATTCAAAGCAATACATTGCACCATGATTTCAGAATACACAGCACATTACCACTCCATCACTGGGCAAGTAAGAGTCTCAACCAAGATAAACAAATAGCTGAAAGGTTTATGGAAGCAAAGAAAACTGGCAAGAAGCATTAATTATAACAGATCTTGCTGCAATTTTTAACTCAACTGAACTTCAAAGACAATGATTGCCCCATTTATTACAAAATAATGGATTTCATCTCAAGTTAACAACTTGTAATCCATGAACTCAGAGCTTGCTAGTTTTTATTTTTTTTCATTTAGCATTATATTGTTCTTCTTTTCTTTGATTGGTAACGTGCATGCGGATGAGATACTGGGTGATATTGACGTAAAGCTCTGTGCATGTGGATGAATTTGTATTAATTATATTATGGTTCAAAAATGTAGCATTACACTTTCACTAGCGGGAACATTTTTGGCTTGTAAACATCAATATATTCAAGAAGTTAAAATTTGTTACATTACCATATACAAAATCACGTTATCATCTCCCACAAAATAATTAAAAAATTATTAGATAAGCACACACACAAACATAATTGCATTCTATTTTGGCATTTTCTGTTATTTCACGTTTTTTTTTTTTTTTCCTTTTTGCTTCTTGGAAACGTAACATGCTGTGTAGATTTATACATGTGACATACTACACGTGATGCTGAGTCGTCGATTTGCTTATATGGTACCATTTTCAAAAGGGAGAATAACCTAGCAACCAATTAGGTATTTTTTATTAAAAGAAACTTATTGACCATTTCTTAGAAGGGCCAAACCAAAGGGTTACTTGCAATCACTAGACAAAAGAGACCACTTCTAGTACCATCAAAATGTGTACAAATTATGGGATCATTTATACTTTGTTTTTTATAGGTAAAATGATGGGATTTAAGGGGATAAGGGATAATTTGGATTATGTTGCAATCACTAGACAATAGGCAACAATGTCTCACCCAGATGGCCCAAAAACCAATTAGCATATCCCAAGCCCCAGACCTGGGTACGCATAAGTTGGACTTGCAAAACAAAAGGCAATGCCTTGCCAATGGAAATAAGAACCAATCGGATGCATTAGAGGAGGGCAGTTAAGAGACTATAAAAGATGATACTTAAGAGAACTAAATGCACGAAATCAGCTCCCATCTGTTGCAATATTATATAACAGGCAGCATTAGAAACAAGCAGTAGATGCATAAAGGTTTTCACTAAAGAAAAATCTCAACTGGGATGAGTGGCAATTGCTACTAAAAATTCAAGGGCATATTTCTGTCTATGGATATCAAATTAATTCATTTCAAGTTGCATGGAATTTAAGCACAGGGAATTTGGTAGGGAGATGTGACATCTTAACAACCACCAAATGAAAATAATAAAACAGAAGTTTTACTGAGATTTGTAATGCTTGATCATTCAAGTGAAAAAAAAAAGAAAAGATGCAGGGCCCTATTTAAACTTTTTACATTTCTGAGGTAAACATCCAGGGGCCACCTAGCTATGCGAACTTGAAATTATTTTGGGGAATAAAATGCATACCAAGGTAACAAAATCCACCCCACCAATGCAACAGTCTCTTTCTTTCAATGAATACGCATCATTTCTATTATTGTCTTTAACATCTGGAGAAGCAAAAAATAAATCTTAAGTACCTATTGCATATGGGGACAACAAAAAGTACACAGCAATGAGAAGGATGAAGATCAAAACCTGACAAGCAATTTTGCTGCTTTTGTAGAAAAGTTTCTTGGCAAGTATGGCAGCCCAACCACTCTGGAAACCCAGTTGTAGAAAAATCACAGCAGAATGTATGGAAACGATCTCTAACAGATGCTACAGTAGCGGCAGCTATAATCTCTTTAGCCCTCTCAAGAGTCTCACTGCTGCAATCACATGCATACACAATGATGTGTTCATTGCCACTACACAGGAAATGGTAGTCTGTAAGCACTCAGATAGAAAGCCAACGGCATGATCTGGAGTTTATGACAAAGATCTAGAACATGTCTAAATTTAATAGATTTATCTCAAACTTTTAACTCAATAAAATGTAATGTAAGTTTATCAAGTGTCAAAACTAATTTGAAACTTTTTCTACATGTTTCAACAAAATAGGGAAGTTTAACAAAAACAAGCCATATGGTGATAAGAAATCCATAAAGAGGCCAAGAAATATTCCAATAATTGATGCATTCAATTGTGACATCACAGCCAGTTTCCTGAATATTTCCCAAAGCTAATCACCAAAAATAAATCCTCAAGTACTGATTTGCTAAACAAACTTCAAAATAAAAAACTAGATTTCGGTGCATGCAATGACTACCTATAAAGCTGTTTACTACAATGATTTAGAAAATACTTATCTGCATGAAAATGGCAACTAAAGGAACTGCATTTAATTTTGAAAAAATTCCAATTAGTCCCTAGGTTTCATGGGATTCAAACTTGCATCCTAGCTTTCCAAATCCTCAACTTTGAAGTGTTTACAATTTAGTCCTAACATCAGAGTTTTGTTGAAAACCTTAACATAATAGAAACCACATCACTACCATGCCAGGTAGGCTTAGAAATTTGGAGGCAAAATAACAAATTAGAAAATATTAATATCATCTGGCATCATGAGTACATGAGGATTTTAAGTTTTGTTGTGGAGATTAGGTGTGGGAAAATATACAGGAAACCCAGTGAATGCACCAATTAGTGCAAATATTTTTACATCTCTCCATGGATTCATTATCACCATATGCTTATTTTAAGACATGCCCCACATATAGATCAACACATGACAGGACATGTATCTAAGAAAATTCAAAAAAAAAAAAAACTAATAATAACATGAACTTTAAAAAGAATACAAAATAAAGGGTAGAGGAAACAAATGAAGCCAAAAAAGAATATCCCGAAAAAACCTTTAAAAAAGCCAAAAATAAAAAACAAAAAATTTAAAAAACTAACAACAAAAACATTGAAAATTTGCATCACATCCTTGCAAGGTGGGGGGCAGGGCCTTTTTCCTTTTTTCTACATTTTTGCTTGATATTTACATTACTATTTTTTCATTTTTTTAATGTTCTTTTGGGTTTTTCTAACATATGGCAGTGTCAATCTATGTATGTGGGATATCATGTGCAGTCATGGAAATGATGCAGCACAAATTCCATTAGAATTTTGGATGAAACATTGACAGGACTGATTTTCATATGAGATTAAAGAATAGAAAGAAAGGAGGTTGAAAGTTTGGAGTTTTTCTTCCAATTTGGAAACATTGATGGTGATTTCCAATCAGAAGTAAACATTGGGAATCCTCCCTCTTACTTTATGTACACTTTTACATGGGATAGCTAATATGCAATCTAGTCAAAATTTAATTAGGTTGAAAGAAAGATATGTCAAAGATATAATTTCCTTCCATGTATACTGATAAAAAAAATTACTTTCCTTCCATGTAGCTGTGATGATTGTAGGTTCTATCAATCAGCTCTTTGAAATGACATTCTTGCCATATGGCAAATAGGCACGGAGTTGAAACTTGCCACATGGATGAGATTTTTTTTTTTTTTTAAAAAGGAAACCTCTTTGGGGCTTTTCAGCATGGCAACCATCTTCAAAAAGCAAAATTAATACAAGGAAATAGTCAGTATAAAAGTTGGCCACATGGATGAATTTGTTTGATTGTCACAAAATACTTGAGAATTTTTGTTTTTTAAGGCTTGCATTGACATTTTACATTTTTTGAAAAACAAATACAAAAGCACGATTTTCAGCACTTAAGGCTTACACACAAAGCTCACTTTTATAAATGTGCTTTGCTTTTAGTAAGCACAGCGCTTTGGCCTTGACACTTTACACTTTGGGCCTAACCGTGCTTTTACCAACATTGAATACCCTGGATTGACATAGATATATAATAATTTCCACATTTAGTGGATGGATTATGGAGGTCTTGTGTGGGTTCTATGTAACACCCCTTTTCGTAGGCTTTGGGACACCATGTACTTTCGTAATTGTAGCCAAGTAAGAGACTCACATACATAAAATAAAAGCATCACTTTGTTTCATAAAAAAGAGTTCATAACTAAACCAATTTCTAAAATAAAGAAATAATCAGAGTTTTAATGCGGAAAATAATAAAATGCAAACTCAGACCTAAATCAAATTAAGGATGCATAGATCTAAATAATATTAGACTGCGCTGTCTAAAATTAAAATAAATTACAAAACAATTATTTTTCTTAAAGTTATTATATTATGTAGAATAATAATACATGCTTTAATAGAAACTAAGTGACGATACGTTATTTTCTAGGTGACGAATTATGTGATTAAATTTTTGGATTAGCTATGAGGTAAGTAGCTTGACCACACTTAGACATATCGTAAACCAGTCTTTTAAATTTTTATAGTATTTAAAGCCATTTCTTTGGAAGTGTGCTCTTAAATACGGAGAACAAGCTGATTAGTTACATAAAGCATACCACTCTTCATACCATGTGATCATGTTATATTTTTATTACTTTATGCTAGTCATGTTAATTACATGAATCATGCATCTCATACAGCAAATGTTATGGAAGTCCTCATATGACAAGTATGAGTAAATCTAAGATGATAAGATATAAGATGGCCATAGAGATGTATGGTACCAATGCAAATTATGGGTTGATGTGCAAGCCACGGACCTAAGCGTGGTCCATCACAGATATTTATGATAGGTATAGCAATGCATAACCTTGTACACAAGATTAATGTGTGTTGGCCAATTAAGATAAGATTATAGAAATCAAATTTATAAATCATGCATGTCATAAGCATAAATATGAATGTGTCAGATTTTCATCAATAAGCATTCAAATTTTTAGAAATAACCTAGTGTTTATTACATTTATGGTATGGTGTGCTTCTTTTTGAGTCTTCAACTCATTTTATTTATACTTTATATTGTTAACCAACCAGGTGAGGAAGACGACCAAGATGAGCAGGCAGGCCAAGCTTAGACAGAGCAGTCTAGTATTACTTAGATCTATGCATCCCTAGTTTGATTTAGATCTAAGTTCGCATTTTATTATTTTCTGCATTAAAAACTCTAATTATGTCTTTATTCTAGAAATTTGTTTATTTACAAACTCTTTTTTATGAAATAAAGAGATGCTTTTATTTTTTTTATGCAAGTCTCTTACATGGCTTCAATTACGAAAGTACCGGGAAGGGATGTTACATTCTAAGTCTCGCACTGGTTATATTAGGTAAAACTAGGCTTTACAAGTGATTATGAGGATCTCTAAGGCCTCGTTTGGCAATACATCTCATCTCACCTCATCTCAAAATTTCTTATAATTTCCTACCCAAACATCACTTAAACACAAACACTTTTCAATTTCAAATCTTCAACTTTTTCATTTAATCATTACAACTTTCTCAAACTTAAACAAAATACAAAAAACAATTCAATTTTTTTAAATTCCAAAACAAACATTATATTAAAAAATTATATTCTAACGATATTTTAATTTTAGAATATATTTATTCAACTTTGTCTCTCTCCTTTACCAAAACCCAATAAAACATCTTAACTCAAACCATTTCACTAACTATTCACAGATTTCTCAATTCATCTCATTCCCCAAAGAAGGCCTAACTGTAGCTTTGACTAGTCATTTTAGGATATGGCACATATGTGACAAATATTTTCCTAGATCATGATGGTGATAAGAATAGAATTGCAAAATCCAAGGCAAGTGGGTAATATTTCCAATTTTCTCAGGATGTTGTATTGTTTGAACATTGGTAGTGGCGAGGACAGATTGCTTTGGACTCACTCTGGGAACAAGAAGTCCACAGTCAGATCATTGTATAAGGTTATGTTTTGCCAATCCCTTAATTCCTTTCCTTGGAAGTGCATTTGGCGGTGAAAGGTACCTCTCAAGGTTGCTTTTTTCAATTGGCTGGCTTCCCATGGGAAAATCCTGATGGACAACAAGTGCCGCTCTTCTAGTAGCCGTTGTTTGCTTCATTAGAGTCTCCTTTGCTTGGTGAATTTCTTCCCGCTGTACTGACCTTGACTACTTGACTAACTTTTTGGATTGGTATTTTATGTGTAAAAGGAACGAAGAATCAGTTATCATTTATTACTCTATTGTGAGGTGGCAAAGGTTATATAGGATGCGATTTTTAATAGGACTATTATTGCTTGGGTGGCTTGCTGGAGAAGTTTCCAAGGTAACCACTTAATCGATGATGTGTGGAAGATGATTCCTCTATGCCTTATGTGGTGTATTTGGCGTGAAAGGAACAGCCGTAGCTTTGAAGATAGAGAATGCTCACTACAAGAGATTAGAGGCTTTTTCTTTCAGACTTTATTCCTTTGGACTTCTGCTATTGTTCTTGATGGGGCTAATTATCATGATTTCCTTGTTGCTCTTTCTAGTTCCTAGCTTGTAATTAGGTGTCCTCTCTTGTATAGTACCTGTGTACTTGCGCTATGCCTAATTGTTGAATATAATAAAATATCATCTCACTTATCAAAAAACAAAACCCAAGGAAAAGTAAGCCGAAGTGAGTTTTAACATATTCAACGCTCCTTAGATTCCAAGAGATTTCTTTTTTTATTTTTTGATGTCAGGGAACCTCTCCAAGGCAAGGCCCTTTGGACCCACCCCTGCAAAGTAAACCTCAGTCTCGTGCACCGCACCCTCGGAAGTTTCACTACACAGAACTGGTTAAATCGCTGGCTTTTCACTAGAAGGTGTGGCCCCAAATGATTGTTTGCACCCATGAGGTGTTGAACCTTGAACCTTGAAGGGAGTGATACCCCAAGACCAAGGCCTTCACCACTTGGGCCAACCCGTTGGGGTTAAGATTCCAAGAGATTTTGCAAGTTCTTACATCAAGACAGCTAATTTGAGCTCAGATGCTGTCAAATTCATTAATCAAACTGTCATCCTACATAAAGTGAAATGAATATCAAGCTGTTATGCATATCCACATTTGAACGTCCATCTATAAACATTATCTACAACATTTAGGTGACCAGTGCAGGCTAGTAACCGCATATGAAAAGACTATCTAATATCATACAGTACTTGATGTCATTGGGTCATTTCATCTCATTAATTACATTGAAATTAGGACGTTAGAGGTAAGGTAAAAAACATTCAAAACATTTTTTTTATAAGTTCTAGATCATGATATTGTTAACAATTTAGCTGCTTTAAATTTGCAGGAAAACACAGAGTAATGGCTCCCTACCATGTGACAAGTAGCTCTTTCTACCAATACAAACATAATAATAAGTTACCATGACAAACGTAACAAGCACTTTCTAAATCATTTTCTTTTCTTGCTTGGAAGTTATATAACTACTACTGCAATTTCAACCCTGGGTTCAAATTTTTTTCTTAACCAGAAGTTCATTCAAGCATTGTAGGCGCAGAACCTTGTGTTCAATATGTTGTTTCAAAATAAGGAGCTAACATAATGAAATTTCAATTGAAGCCAATTACCTGAATAAATTTAAGTGTCCAGAATTTAAAAAATCACAACCATACAATGAATTCAAGTCGAGGCTATCTTGAAGTTACCGTAAAATTGGGAGAGCAGTACTACCATTGCCACATCCCACCTCCAAAACCTTATAATGTTCTCCACACGAGACTAGTTCTGGGAACTCCTTCAGCAAATACCGTCTCTCCTACATCCCAAAAGAGAAAGTAAGAGAAGGAAAATTTCTGACAGTAAGATAAGTTCTATTAATGATCTGAAAAAGTACACCCGAAGGGAGGGGGGGGGGATACATCAACAACACCTAGTTAGAGAGAGAGAGAGAGAGAGGAAGAAAACTAGAAAGAATAAGAAAATTAGCAAGCTGATGCTAGAGAGACATAAAGCGGCTGTGTTCCATTGGTACAGCGTATTGAAGAAGTCTTGGGCAATAAAGCTAAAGCTAATGCATCCCAATGTTAGGATGCAATGGTACAGCCTAAGACTAAATCTTTTTTTTTTTATCATTAGTAAAAACAGAAACCAGTGTAAAATCCAAAACCCAGATGGGGAAATGGGTTTCAGAGAATGTTTCATCATCCTATTAAAAATCTTCAGGCAAACAAGAAAAACTACATCAAGAGGATATGACTTGAAGATGATAATGATTCATGATTTCGCACAACTGAAACAAATCTTACATTTACAAGTTCCAATTATGCTGCATGGAAAAAACAAAGCCAAAAGGCATATTACCAACAATAAAATAAAACAAAAGACAGCTCCATAATCTACATGAGGATAAAACTCAATAACCTTTTTTTTTTTTTTATAGGTACTCAATAAACTCAAGTCTATATATCTTTTTATTACCTAAAGTCAAATGCATTATAATTATCTTCCATTTTTAATATATGATTATCGATGGTGAATAATGAAGGAAGGTCATAAACTACTATCATATAATAATTTCAGACAAACTGGAAATTCTCCACATGAAAGGCTAAGCAGCCAAGGTCATATAATAATTTCAGGCCAAAGAGCTTTTCACTGGATCAGCCTTTATGGACTGTTTTTATTTGAAATAATTTTCTGGTAAAAACTGAGTCTAAGGGTTGTAACCTCATTATTAAAGAAATTATGATAACAACTCAGAAAATAAAGTCTTTTTGGCTATGATATGATTTGAATTCTATTGCACTCTCCTTGATTTTTTAATATCTATAGTACCAACCAAATAGGTTTTTTGTGGGTTTTTGCCATATCCATCAAGTATCAAAGCTGAAACATTCTCTTTTTCGTAAAATTGTTCAAAAATCAAGAGTTCTTAAGCCCAAGAGATGTTTCAAATGCAAAGGGTTAGGGGAAAACTTTTGCCAAATATAACCCTGTATAGAGAACACATGAGCCAAAATCTGCCTAGAGATCATACAATAGCCCAAAACATGCATAGTCATCATACCATAGCCCATAGACCAATAAGAAGACTAGTTGGGGAAGAAGATGCCATTGATGAGCAACTTAATCCTTCTCATCATCCAGTGATTCGTGACAAGCTCAAATGCGATAAATTAACAAATTATTATTGAACGTTTGGAATTTCATCTAAAGATGACTTCTGAGGATTACCTTGATTTCTAATATAGTTTAGAGAGTTATTTTGAATGGAAACCTTAGGCTCAAGAGTGGATGGTGGTGTTTGTGAAGTTGTTACCAAAGGGGATGGCAGTTCAATGGTGTAAAAGGTTAGAGAAGAAGCAGGTAGGCAAGGAAAGCCAAATTTTACTTGGGAATTGATGAAGCCAAAGTCAAGGAAGCAAATTTAACCGGCCGATTACCTGATGGACTTGTACGAACAATTTCATGGATTGCAGAAATAAGTTTTTAAGAGTGGAGAAGTGTGCCGGCATGTTTTATAATTTATAGGATTAGAACTTGACCACACCTATGAGAAAGCTTCTGCAAGAATGACATTAGCATATGATTCATCACCCCAAAAAAATAATAATAACCGTCATAACTTTTATGTTGGCCCATCATCCGATATTATTTAGCAATGCAATATACTATTCTTTTTTGTTTATTTCTTTTTTTGAAAATTGCGATACAGTGTAGTATTCTCTAAATTTGAACTAAGTATTTGCATTTCTATATGTGGAGTTGAGTTGCTTTCTCTAAGAAAATGTCATGATTTTTACTAAAACTTCGTATACGCAATAATTTGCTAGAAAAAAATTGTTACCAAATCCTAGATTAAAAAATATTTCATAAAAAACCTTTGCCCATCTAAACGAAATTGACAACCAAAAAAACATCAAATATTTCTCGTAACTTATTAAACTGTTAACAAAACAGCAAAAAATAAAATAACATCAATTCCTTTTTTACTGTCTTGTATTGAGCTTTCTCGGCAACCAAACACCCAATAAATAACATTAACAAAGCCCGGACATTTTCGATTGGAAAGTTTTAAAGACATCAGTCTGTAATAAAAGTAAAAGATCGGAACCTTGAAGAATTTGCCGGAGGAGTGACGGACGTGAAATCTTTTCCATGCCGCTGAATCTTCATCTGCAGCTTTTATTGAAGAGGGATTCGAAGATTCGAATGGGAGAAAGTGGCACCGTAATGACGGGTCGTTTTCGATCTCTGCTCTCAGTTCCTCCCACTCGAAGTCCTTGGAGTAGTACTCTGCTGCTTCCATCTTCTCCTAGCCTCCCAGCCTAACAGTTTCGCAAGGGAAATGAAATGAAATGACATTCATCCTAAATAATTTTTCCGTTTTTCTTGATACCATTAATTTCAATTTTTTCCCTCCGGAAAATGTTATATTACAATTTGATTCACAGAATAAATTTTAAATTATGAAATTTTATAATTTAATTATGCTTTATCATGATTGCTCCGTTTAGATAGTAAAAATATTTTATCTTCTTTTTATCGTTATAATTTTTTTAAATTTTTATATAAAATATAATAAATAATTTAATTTTTTTTAAATTTAAAATAATAATAATATTAAAAAATAATATTTTAACAATATTTTATTTAATTTTTACTTCAACTCATTTCATCTCAACTCACTGTTCAGACCATACCAAAATCTACGATTTTTATAATTTAATGTATTTTATTATTAACTTCATCGTGGCCAGTATATTTTGGGGGGCGCAGCTGCTCAACCCTCGTAAAACTAATGTTTAAAGTTATTATTAGTGCTTTCGTGTTTTCTTTTAATAGTAAAAAAAATACACCCAAATGCGCTAACGATAACTTTGAGTGATATATTTAAAAGGGTAACATAACATTCTCATATGTTGGAGGTGCTACTAAAAGTGGAATGGCTTTTTCTTTTTCTTTATTTTCTTGGCAAGTAGAGTATTTATAGATAAACTAACAGATACAAAATACAAGTTCAGTGAGGTAAGAATCTTCTACAGCCTTTCTAAAACCAACACACATTACAGCACATTACATTGTTGGCTTTAAATGCAACAATGTAGGATATGAAAAAAGAGGGTTGCAATTGAGCGGTAATTCATTTGACAAACTAGCATTTTCCATCCCTAAAATAAATGTTAATTTAGTTGTGTTTTATGAAAAGACAAATTATTCCTAAAAACAAAGCTTTTATACTTAGCAGGCAAGACATCTTTTGCTCGGAAGATTTCTGCATAAATCCCCTTCTATGTCATGACTATGCTTCAAGTGCCAAAAACCCTTAGCAAAAAGATTAACACATTTCTGGTGAGATTTTGAAGGCCAAGAAGTATGCATCAGTTTACTTCAGTCCAAGAAATTCATTTGCTGATCTAAACCACAAGGAGGACTGGGAATTAACAGATAGATACACAACTATCAAGTAAGTACTTAAAAAGAGACTTTCGAATAAGTTACCAAATCTCTCTCCCGTGGTTTTGAGAAAGTTCCTAGAAAACCAAGGATTTGTTCTAGAATAATCTCTGCATTCAAATAATGAATGACTTGATGGCCTTGTTTATGCATATTTCGGCCGTCACCAACTGGAGGGCCAATAATAGTTAAAAGCTCATTCTCAATAAACAAGCTCAAATATAAAAGGAGCCCAATATAAAAGGTCCTTAGTTGAACAAAAAAAGCCAAAGTATCCAGGGCCCGACCAAGTCAAACATCCGCATATAATCTCTTACAGGAAAATAGGGATCTCATGCAGATACGTGACCAATTCAGTTACGCAATTATACCAAAAAGCTCGGTTCCACGCCCCGATAAACCCTACATCAGATAAACATCATAACAAGATTCTATATATACTAGGTAAACCTCAATAGCAGGGGATCGATCCTTTTTTGATTTCTCTGATTCCTAAATCATTTTCAAACTCTTACTAACTTAAGCATCGGAGTATTCTCAGGTGGACCAAGCCGACCACGTTTTCATCCTTGTGTAGGATAACGGTGCAGACTGGAAGTGAGACACGTCCTTTACATTGGCGCCGTCTGTGGGATGCAGTAGTAATTTTCTTTACGTGGTTCTCACATGCCAACTGTAACCCGTTTAGTAGCAAGCCAAACAATGGATTCATTTGTCAAAGCAAGACTAGCAGCAGCCGAGGAAAAGTTGAAGCAAGCATTGGAAGCCAGCTGTGAGATCTCTAAAATTACTAGTTATTTTATTTATTAGTATTGGTTAATTTATTTCAATTTATTAATATTATTAGTTTTATTTTACTTGTTGTGCTTTTTATTTTATTTATATATATGTTTTCGGATTGGGCTTTTTATTTGTAGTGTTTTAATTGTTTTAAATGGGTTGTGTGTGTGTGTTAATCGGGCCAGCCCGTGTGTGAAAAAAAGGGCCTAGCCCGTGTATGATATGAGTGACCCAACCCATTGTGTTTTAATCTCAGCCCATGTGTGTGTGTGAGATGAGAGAAGCCGTGTGTTAGATGGCCCAGCCGGTTGAGAAGTGAATTACCCAGCCCGCCCGTTTGAATATTAATGGCCCAGCCATTTGTTTCATTTAAGCCCAGCCCCTTCCCTTGCTTGAAACGGTGAGTTTTGGAAATTAAAACCCTAGGTTTCATCTTATTTCTCAGCGCCGTGCAGCCCCTTCTCCTTTCTTCTTCTTTTCTTTTAGTTTCTTCTGGTTTCATCCTCTTCCAGCAACTATCAATGCCGAATTCCTCCTCCAATCAGATCACGGCAAGCACATGAATTCTCTTTCTCTCATCACCGGCCACCTCCTTCTTCTCTCCACTTCTTGCTTCCATAAATGTTCTGCGTGTCACTCGGCATGAACTCTAAAGCTTGCTATCAAGCCGACCGAACTCCATGAACACCTCCACCTTCCACCTCCAGCTTCTGTGTTGTGTTGTGTCGATCGGTTGAGCTTCCCTCAAATTGCTGTCAACCCGCCACTGCACCACGTTGTCTTCAAATGCATGTAAACCGATATGCACCTGCATGGCTGAACCGCCATACTCGGCCTATATATAGGACTGAAACCTTCAGTTATCAAAGCATACCGATTTTGCTCACCTTAAATCTAAGTGCTTAGTTTATAGTTTTGAGAATTTTGTTGGTGAATCCGAAAGTTTGAGTGGTGTTGTGTGTCCTGTTTTGTCCATAAAAGCCGTGAGTTTCCCTTGGTTTCCTGTGATTTTGGTGTTTGTTGAGATTGCACCTTCACCCTCGTGATCTTCCAGAATTTCCCATCTTCGATTGTAAGTAAATTTCAAAAATACGACCCGCGAGATTTATAGTAGCATTAATATAATTGTATAAATTGTTGGTTTGAAATAGGCTTTGGGCCGATGAAGTGTTGGAAATAAAATTGTAGTTGATTTGTGAAACTGTGATTTAAATGTATTATTGTAATTTTTTATAAATAAATAATGTAATATGTCATCTAATATTTGTAATCATACATATTTATCGTCTTTAATAAATTGTGCTATGAAGTCACGCTGTCTGTTTGGAAATTGAGATTTAATTTTTGGGTGCGTGTGTATCGCGACCCCAAGCCGAGATGGGGGATTATCTCGGTGGAGCTTCTCTGGTCACTCGGGAGCGTAATAGACTGACGTGACTTCCTCTGAGTTGTCGCAGGGCGACGACAGGAACGGACGAGACGGTAACGCTCTCGTACCGATTCCGTGGCCTTTCGCTGGCCGGGTTAGAGGATGCTTGGCCATGTACGCGTTAGGTGCGGAACTGGGCATCGCTCGTTACGAAGTCTCATGCACGGACGTTACCCGTGGTGTGACGAAGAGAGCCAGGGTGTGTATCTGGTCCATAGGGGAGGCCGTAGTGCATGCTTAATAAAATAATGGATATATATATATATGAGCCAAATGGGATTTTGGCGTGGTGATTAAATGTGTATTTTTGAAAAAAGATGTGGAAATTGTTTCTTCATATTTGACCGTATGTGGTCGTGTTGATTATATTAATGTATCTTAATCTCTTGAGTGTTATTTTGGTTAAGTACTTGCTGATATGCCATAATCTCACGTGGTGATTTACCCTGCGGTTCCGTCTTATGGTACCGTAGATTTTGACGCAAAGACTGATTATGAGCCTGAAGGACCGGCTCCACCGGAGGCATGATTTGCTGTTATGTTATATTGAAAATATGAGTTTTGTTTACTCTATAATATCTTTTTCTGTAATTTATCTATCGGATGACTGTAATATTATTGTAAGGAATATTTTATGGTTTTAAACATTCTGGTACTTAATAAAGTATGACCTTTTTATTCCGCTATGAGTATTATATTGTACACTATTTAATTGTTGTACACACTCTGAGCACTCGTTCGTTGGGGTGCGTGATCATCATCCCGGTGTCATGAACTCCACTAAAATAACACGTGGGGGTCGAGGGCGCCACACCAGCCCTGTCCGCCTACCATCTCTTGGCGGAAAGCTTTGCAGCTTCGCACATCTTCCGCTGCTCAAGGACTTCTTCTTCTAGGCGAGCACGATCCGCCACAATCCATGCCGCCAAGTCATTGATCCCCTGCAAAGGAAAATGAGATCACCCAGATCAAAACTATGTGATAACAAAAAAAAAAAAAGGTAAACACGCTAAGTGGTACCTTCTAAAACCACTCTTTTAAGTGATTGGCCATTTGAGTAGTAGCTTTGGTTTGAGTGTTGGCAAAAGAAGAGGAGGCATCACCATTGGCGGCACGACCAAACTCAACCAAGGGGACCATCGCAAGTCCTAAGTTTACATATGCCCCCTTCTCAGACGGACTCTCAAGACAGATAACGGGGATAGGAGGCTGGGGGCGAGCTATATCGTCTTCAACCAAGTGAGCCTCTCCTAGTAAAAGGTTGCCCCCTTCCTTTTTCGGGAGACAGTCTATCCCATCCTCATGGGATGGGGAACAGGGTGAAGGGATGGAAGGCCCCTCGCCACTCTCAGTTGGCGCTGGGGTACTTACCCTAGATATAGTGGCGGGCGGGGTCTCAGGAGGAACTTGAGCAACCTCCATCTCGGCACAAGCAGCTTCGTGGCAGGAAAGTGTAAGCTCGACAACGCCAATCTGCTCTGCCCCTTGGGCATCCAAGTCTTCGCAGACTTTTAGGCCCGTTATACCATCAGAATTGAGGGTGGCTACTACTTCGGCATCCAAGTCACTCCCCTCACCACACCTTCCACCACAGGGAACTCGGAAATGGGAGTAGTTGATAGTGGATGCGCAAGTGAGGGGGGATTGACCTGAAAAGTGGCTGCCAAATAAAAAAAGGGTCATACTGGCCAGAGTCTCAGCGTCTAACAGACTAAAAGACCGCGGTTTCACAGAAGAATTACGGGGTGATGGATGGGCAGCAGTGATTGGCGGGGAGGGTCGTTGAGCCTGGTCACCCTCCGAACGGACAATAGTTTCTTCCTTCTGCCGAATAGGGGTACGCACCTGGGCGCCCTGTTAGAGACCTCGGTCAAGTCCCTAAATACTACGTTCTCCTCGCCTAGGTTCTCCTTAAGATGATCGAATGCTCGTTCCTCTCTTGCTTGATTCTCGAACAATGGTGGCCAAGATGACAACTTTGGTATGGTGAGGTTAGGTGTTTATGCAAGAATGGATGTATGGAGTGATGGAATGGATGATGACATGTATGAGTTCCAAAGGGTGAAAGAGGTGCACGGCACTAGGAGAAAACTAGGGTTGGCGCCTCTTGAAGATTAGGTTTAGGGTTGGAAGATGACACTTAGGGTTTGGTGATGTGAGCGGCTAGAGTTTAGAAATTAAGGTTTGATGATGGAAATTAGGTTTAGAGTTTGGTTGATGGAAGTTGAGACATTTTAGGAAGTTTCCTAAAATTTTGGGATTTGCTTTTGGAAGAGGTATGGCCGGCTATATGAATTGAGTGAGTCAACTAGGGTTTACAAATTTGGAAACCCTAATATGGCAAGTGGAGTGGGCGGCTAAAACCAATTCAAATAAGATAGTGTAGCCGAAACTTGAATTTGAATTAATATGGCAAGAGGGTTTCGGCTATAGTAGGAATGGGGTGGTTGATGTGGTCAACTAGGGTTTCCAACTATGGAAACACTAATAAGGAAAGAATGGTGGGCAGTTAGAGTTAATTCAAATTAGGCAAGAGTGGCCAAATTTGAATTTGAATGAGGATAAGGTAAGTGAATTTCGGCTAGGGCTAGGTGGATGAAGGGAACAATTTATGGAAGGAAGACAAACACTAGGGTTGGCCGAAAATGTGGTTTGGATGGATTGAATGGATAATGTGATGATGAACAACAAAAACCAAATGATGAACACTCAAGATTAAAGCAAAATACTTATAAACTTGAATGAAAAAATGAAAGTAATCCAACAATTGATTCACGAATTGCACAAATATTGAATAAACCTCATATATTGATAAAATAACATGAACAAAGATAAACACAACTTGGATTCACGAATTGCCCAAATTGTAAGACAAGATAGTTGAATCACTCCAATTCACGAATTGCATGAAATGATCATCTCTTTGGGATTCACAAATTGTACCCAAAAAGTCCAAGTGCTAAAAACTGATGGTGAACTCTCAAACAATAGTTCTCCCTCTAGGGTTTTTGCCAAAAGATCCTAAAGCAAGAAAAAGATGTCCTATTTATAAGCAAAACAAGTTGAAAACTCCCAATACGTCCCTTTGAAATAAATGAAATAAAATAATTAAAATAAATGAAATAAATAAAGATAGTGGCATGGACCACATGACCATGGCATGCATGAGCCAATGGTTCGACTAAGGTGGTGCATGGGGTCGAACTTTGGCTTGATTTCATGTTGAAAATGCCATTTTTGAGATTTGGCTTAACTGTGGTTCGACCATGGCTCGAGCCAAGGTTCGCTCAACACTCTGCTCGACTTCGCTTGAGCGAATACAACCCGAGAGCTCCACTCAAAACTCGCTCGACAGTCCGCTCAAGCAAGTCTGCAATCCTAGAGCTCTGCTCGACACTCCGCTCAAGCGATATATGTGCGTATGGCCAAGGTGCAACTTTAGAGGCGATTTTACGTGGGGCTCTAACACGCCCTCCAAATGTGCCATAGTTCCTAAGAACGTAGGCGTCTAGACCATGGCGCCCTCCGAAGTCACCATGGCTTTCTTTCGCAAGGGCGACGAGCGAAGGAAGCCTTCAGAACGAGCCATTTTTCTTTGGCTCGCATCATCATTCTTCTTTTTGCTCCTTACTTCTCTTCTCTCCTCGCCCCTTTGCTTCTCAGGCTTTTTCTTTGTCTTTTTAACCCCTTTTTGCTCAGAGCGGCTATCCTCCTTATGATCAATGGAGGGTGTAGTCTTCTCAGAGGGTTTTTTGATGGAAACGGGGATCAAATCCGAAACCATAAATTGCCGCCCCTGAGCTTGTGAGCGGTCGGGAGTCATCAGGAAACGATCTATGTTAACAGGCATCAACAGAAGATCGGTCCACACTTCTTCCTCATGGGCCTCGGCCGAGGAACGAACGATCTCAATTCGGGACAACTTCCGACGCGATAGAGGCGGCATAGTTAACCACACAATTTTGTCCTTAGGAACAGGAAGCCAGATCACCCTAACAGGAAAATCTCGAACGAGGACCTCCTTGATAGGAAAATCACAGCCCGTACGAGTAATAAAGAAAAACTTGGTATTCCAAACTTTAGCATTAGAATGGCGGCCCTCAAAACGAGCCAAAGCAGGTCTTTTATCCCTCTTACGGAAGCTAGCAATGTTGCTCTTAGTAGACCGCACATGATAAAAGGCTAAAAATTCATGAGCAGTCAAATCGGGGTAAACATCCCCAAGGGGCTCTAAGACCATGCAATAGACAATGCAGGCACAAAGGTAAGTCCTGAAAGAGTGAGAATGGAGTTGGGTGGGAGCCAACTCAAGCAAATCCAAGATATCGCGAAAAGGACGACAGAAGGGGAGCCTCAACCCATGGGAAAACATAACGGTGGACAAAGCAGTCCTGTCGGCAAAACCCTCTGTCACAGCATCCCAACGAGGGAATCTCTATATTGGCATCCACAGGGATGCCAAGCTCTTCCCGAAGTCCAAGAAGATTTTTCTCTCGAAAAGCAGAGCGCCATCTATATCCCTAAAAAATCATACCCGCCGGACATAGAAAGGTGGGTTAGAGGAGTCACCTTGGTTAGCCATTAGGATTGGAGGAAAGGAAATGCAAGAAAACGGAGAAAGCGAGATGGACAAATAGCAAGAACAAGAAAGGAAGCACAGACGCAAAGAAGAGAACGAGCAAAGAAGGAATAGAAAATGAAGGGAAGGGATATATATGAAAGAAGAAAGGAAGTGAAACGTTAACAGTCATGGGCATCATGGCCTGACACTAAGGGCAAAAGTATCCGTCACAAGAAAACCTTCTCCATTTTCGCCACGTCAGCAAGAATCGTAGGGATTTCTTCAAAGAAAAGGAGGAAATGGGGGAAAACGGTGTGAAAGGAAGAATATGAAAGGTCGGCTGGAACCCAACTGTACATGCACGGGTTGGGCTTATCCCAGCAGCCAGTAGCCGTCCTACGCGCCAAGCCCACCACACAAGCCCGTAATCGAGGGCCCATAGCAAGGATCACAGCTACTTGTAAAGACACAGCATTAACAGACATTCAATTCCCTACGCCATAAGGCGAAGAGAATTAGTGGGGTAGCTGGAGGGCTAATAATAGTAAAAAGCCCATTCTCAATAAACAAGCCCTAATACAACATGAGCCCAATATAAAAGGCCTTTAGTTGAACAAAAGAAACCAGAGTATCCAAGGCCCAACCAAGTCAAACATCCGCATATAACCTCTTACAGGAAAATAAGGATCTCATGCAGATACGTGACCAATTCAATTACGAGGTTACACCAAAAAGCTCAGCTTCACGCCTCGATAAACCCTCATCAGATAAACATCATAACAAGATTATATATATACCAGGTAACTCTCAATAGCAGGGAATCGATCCTTTTTTTATTTCTCTGATTCCTGAATCATTTTGAAACTCTTACTGACTTAAACATCGGAGTATTCCCAAGCGAACCAAGCCGACCACGCTTTGATCTTTGTGTAGGATAATGGTGCAGACTGGAAGTGAGACACGTCCTTTACACCAACAATATGGTTGAATAGTCTACTATTGTGATGCTCTCAGATTCTGTTTGGAATTTGACGGATTTTGAAGCGTCGAGACATATCACATGATTACATATCCTCGTTTATGAAAAATAAAGACGCAATGCACCTATCATGTATCTAAACAATATGCAATATTTGTAGCGAATAATATTTTTCTTTAAGCAATACTATATACCATATAAGATATATCCCAAATTAACGTAAGCATACTTCATAAAAGTCACATGATAACTGATATCCAAATGTTACAGCACTTTATCCATAATATTTGCAACATTACTAGTATAGAAGACAAAGCTCCTCATATACATAATCAAATGAACATTATAACTAATCGACCTCGTCTAGGTGATCCTCTGCCGATTCTCCAAATTCTAAGACATGGTCTACCATTTTTTAGGGAATGCCAATTGAGACTACCTAGTGAGATTTGATTACAAATCTCAGCAAATCAACAACTCACTTAAACTAACAGAATTTAAATGCATGCATGACAGTAAAATACATGATGTTAATGTGTACATAAATGATCATGACATAACTTGGCAAATAACATGACATATGCTGATATAACCTTAATTGACATGATCTGAACTTGAAATTGGATTGAACATGAACTGAACGTGAAACTGAACATAAAATTGAACATGAACTGAACATGAAGCAAATATGAAATTGAACATGAACTAAACATGAAATTGAACATAAACTGAATTGTATTCTTATCTCATAGGGTTACCAAAAGGTCATTGTCTCATGGAGTTGCCACGATGTTCTTGTCTCATGGGGTTACCATAATGATACTCTTATCTCATGATATTACCGTAATGATTCAAAATAATAATGACTTGAATAATAACTTGAGTGGACGTAAGATGACTAGACTTGAAAAACATTGTTTTGGAGACATACTTTGAACTCGAGATATGACAGGTAACAGATAAACATGTACTTGGAAATAAATCATGGCATGTCATAAGATCATGTGTAACAGATAAACATAAAATTACATGACATAACATATAACAGATAACTTTTTGTGACATGACATAACATGTAACAGATGAACAATTTGTGACATGGCATAATGTGTAACAAATAAACATTTTATGACATGGCATAATATGTAACAGATTAACATTTTATGACATAGCATATTATGAAATGTATAAGAGCATAGGAACATGAATAAATATTCTCTTACTAATACACATAAAGAATATCCTAACAGTAAATTAAAGGCTAACTTACAGTGAGGATAACGTGACGAATAAAACGTGTGAATTAACGGGAAACTATAAGGAGCTATTTCTAAACCTTAGAAATTTCTTATTAAAAACTATAAACCTAATACTGGCTTAAAGTAAAATTATCATTTTACCCCTCTACATATGGAAAATGATCATTTTACCCATAACTTAAAGATTTCACATCCTAACTCCAAAACTCACCAAAATTTATATTCCTCATATAAATTTTTTCCTAAATTCAAAACCCTAAATTTTGTTGCAATTCTATCCAACCTCATTTCTCATACTTAAATAAAAATATGTAATAGACAAAATCACATCCTACACTTAAATAATATGCTAGAACAAACACCAAATTTGTATCATAAAAATCACAAACTTCTTCAATACAAAACTTCAAGTTTTTAACTTTAAGCACAACCTTTTAACGTTCAAGGTTTTTAACTCTTATTAAACAACTCCATGAACTCCAAAATTTCAATAACGTACTCTTAATACATTCATAACACATTTCTAAGAGTTATCATGCTTGGAATCATTAAGCCAAAACCACAAAAATCACAAAATCACACTTAATACATTTGGTTTTGATCACCTTTATTCCGAAACATATTATGAACTAAATTTGCATAGATCAAAACATCAAACCTAAGATCACATCGCAAAATTTGCATCAAAACATAGATCTATCCGAAAACCAAATATAAGACCTATTCAGACCTTTGCATGCACACAAATTTATATATTTAAAACCAATACCATAAATCCTCAAAATAACATCCTATATGTAAATCAAAAGTCCTAGGAACATCCTATGTGAATATTAAAGCCATTGGAGCATGCTTTCTCATAAAAAGATTCAAGCCTATTAAAATAAAATATGTTTTTAACCTCCCATATTTAAACTAGATCTTTGCAAAACTCTTATAAAAAACTTATAACATGCAATGAATCTTCATCAAACTTGCATATTAGCATATTAAATGCAATCCATAAAACTATTAAACCAAGATCTTTTCAAGAACCCATAAGAAAAATAAAAAAATCACACATTGTCTAGTTTATTGACCGGAATGACCAATTCATGATTAAACAAACTTATCGCCATCAAATGATCATGAAAATTTATACACATATATACCAATAGAAACTAAACTTGAGTAGGAACAACTTATGTGACTGCTACTTTGTGAAAAAATACTTAAAACAGCTTCAAAAAAGTCGAGCAAGGTAGGCTAAAAAAACTATCCAAGAGTCTCTCTGGTTTCCTCTCCAAGAAAATGCTTCAAAAGTGATTAAATGCAAGGGGAATGGACAAGGACGACACTTAAACATCTGGAGGGGTGATAGGAGAAGTGTGAAAGATACTTTGGGGGATGGGGTGTCAACCAAAATCGTGGATAATACCATATGCTAATGCGCATAGTTTTCAGCCAAGGAAGCTTCCAAGTGAAGGATGGTGGTGACGTGACTTTTGGCCTTTTCATCAACCATTATTTGGGATTGACTTGGGAAGTGAAAGGACTGCCATGGCAGGGGAGAAACTTTCTTCACAATCTTTACCTTATGGTGTAATTTCGTGGGCTTTAACCTAATGAGCTTCCATTTGGGATTTTAATGGAGTTTGGTTGGGGTTTGGATTTCTATCAAGCCCAAATCCAAATTTTCTTGAACCAATAGAATTACCACGATTTAAAAAAATAAATAAAGATATAATATCATGAATTTGAATGGTTAATAGCATATAAAAGTGATTTAATCAAGTTTATTTAAAGATCATTTTTAGGATTCAATCAGTTTTTTTTTTTTTTTTTTTAAGTTTCTTATATCCAGATGCATATTTTCTATTAAACCTCTTTTTTAGTAGAAAAGAACAATATCTACTATATAAAATCTTACTATGGTTATGAATATTCTAAAATAAAATAAATATTAATATAAAATAATAGAACCTGATTTAGCAAACGAGATCCACTTTTATATAACAAATGACCTTCACTTTTACATAAAATTGTTAATCTGCACAATAAAATAAAATATCTTAATCTTAATATCCAAAATAAAGAAATAAATTATAGACTAGGAAAATTAAAAGAAAAAGAATAAAAGTTTGAAAAATAGTGCAACAAGTGCCATGGCCTATGCGCCATGTGAATTGTGAAACCATCGATTAAGTCTTGAAGAAGAAAGAAAAAAAAAAAAAAAAAAAGGGCCATGGATGTTCTAGAAAAGTCTATCACGAAATCACATTCATGTGGCTCTTTGATTGCCACAAACCTTCACCGTATATATATAAAACAAAAACTTCACTTTATATATAAACTACAGCTCATGCCTCAGATTAATCAGCCATTTAGCTTTACTTACCTTCGTCACCAAAACACAAGCTACACAGCAGAGCTGCTCAACGTTTGACGGTGTGATTGGAGATAATGAAGAGGCCGCCAGTGCGTACGAGCAAGATGGATGCAAGAGAAAGATTAAGAAATGGAGAGTGGAGTACAAAAGCTATGAAATAAGATTTGTTGATTTCAGGTATAAAATGGGAGTTTTTGAGATGTTCCGTTGGATTTTTTTGGACTTTGTAGAGGTAGATTGGAATCATTAAATTTACAGTCATTATTGTGAGTTTTGGCTCCTAAGGGAAGTTGCAGAGTTTGTAATTAAATAAAAATTTATATTTTCTTTTTTATAATTGTTAGTGTTATTTTTTAACCGTCGGCTTGTTTATTTTAGACATGAGTTTTTAATTTCTTTGTTTAGTATAGATAATTTATTTTTTTATTTTTTAAGTTTTTTTTTACTTAATTATTTTTTTAGTATTTTGTTAAGCCTTCTTCCACTGTGGAGCCTTAGGCAATTGCCTAACTCACCTTATGGGAGAGGCGACCCTGCTGTAGTATCGTCATATGCAATATCTCTATAACATAATATATCTCTATGCTAGGGGTGTAACCGATCCGATTTTGTCCGGTTTTGGACAAAATTTGGGATTGAAACGGTATGCACCGGTTTGCATTTTTAAGAATCGATTCCGCACCGGTTACTCCCGTAAACTAGTACTTCCAATTTTACAGGTTCCGGTCTGATTTTTCGGTTTTAATATACCATATTATATATATAATATAATTATATTATATATATAATATGGTATATTAAAACCGAAAAATCAGACCGGAACCTGTAAAATTGGAAGTACTAGTTTACGGGAGTAACCGGTGCGGAATCGATTCTTAAAAATGCAAACCGGTGCATACCGTTTCAATCCCAAATTTTGTCCAAAACCGGACAAAATCGGATCGGTTACACCCCTAGCATAGAGATATATTATGTTATAGAGATATTGCATATGACGATAAAATATTATATATTAATATATAATATGGTATATTATAGTATATAATACTATAGTGATAATATATTGTAATATATTATAATTGTATTATAGACTATAGTGATATATTATATTATAATATATCATATGGTAATATATTATAGTATATTATAAGGTAATATATTATAGTATATTATAATATATTATAATATATAGTGATATAGTATTAGTATAACTATTAATATAATAGCTATAGTGATATAAGATTTTAAAATTTAATATTATATTAATTAGTAATTTATCATATAATACAAAACTATTTTATATATATAATTATATATTATATATATAAATAATATTCAACATAAAAAATTATAATATATATATGAACCGGTCCAGTCCGGTTTTAGAAAAAGAAAAACTGGAACCAGACCAATTTTGACCGGTTTTAAGAAAAATAAAACGGGTACTGAACCGAATCAAACTCGGTACCGGACCAAACCCACCACTTCGGTCCGGTCTGGTCCGGTTTACCAATTTTTTTTTACACCTCTAATGGGAACCAATAAAGAATGTATTGACCAATTGAAGGCAGGGCTCGGTAGAGTGCAGGATGGGTTACACAAGATGGAGCTTGGCATGGTCGATAGGCTTCGTCATTTAGAAGAAATCCTGAATTGCCTCTTTGATGTATTGCTCACAAACCAGGAGCCTCCAAACCACGGTAACTAATATTGTGAAGGCCACAATGGGGGACGACAGATTGTGTCCTCCAAAATGGCAAAAATGGAGTTTCCTCGGTTCATAGGTAATGATCTAACGGAGTGGTTCAATCGAGTAAACTAATTCTTTGAATTCTAGGGTACTCCTAAAGCTCAAAGGGTTTCACTGGCCTTCTACCATTTGGAATGGGAGACCAATCAGTGGTGGCAATGGATTTAGGACATTTCAAGAGGAAGGGCACATTCTCTCATGGGCCAATTTTGAAGATGAACTTTGGCCTCGCTTTGGGCCTTCAGAGTGCAAAGACTTTGATGAATCTCTTTCAAGGATAAAGCAGGATGGTTCTTTGTGTGATTACCAGAGGGAATTTGAGTGCTTGGGCAATTGGGCACGAGGCTAGACGCAAAGTGCTCTTGTAGGAACATTTATGGGTGGCTTAAAAACAGACATCTCGGATGGTATCCAAATGTTTAAGCCTCAGATATTAAAAGGAAGCCATCGGCTTAGCGCGAATGAATGATGATCTACTCACAAGACAAAGGAGGTTTGTAAGACCTGCACCGATGCGAGCTCCCCTGGCTCTTCCCCCTGCGAATCGAGCAGCACCACCAGCCCCTGCCATTCTTGTTCGACGACTCACCTGGGATGAAATGTAGCGGAGGCGAGCCCAAAACTTATGTTTTAATTGTAATGACCGTTTTACTGCAAGACATAAATCTTAAAGGCCACGGATACTCTTGCTAGAGGGTTACGATGGCAGCAGCAACCTTTTTTGTGACAATGTCACCGAAGAACAACCAACAGAGGAGAATCATGAGGAGCTTCCTGAGCTAGAAATTATGTCGCATGCATTAACGGGATGGACCGCACCCAAGACCATGCGGATAGTTGCCAGGATCGGTTCCCATGACGTCATTGTACTGATCGATAGTGAGTCAACTCACAATTTTATTAGTGAGCGTATGGCCAACCTGCTGTAGTTACCGGTGGTGCCAACGGAAACCTTTACAGTTCGGGTTGCCAATGGAGAAAATCTCAGATGTCAAGGGCGGTTTGAAGAGGTACAAGTGGATCTACAAGGGACTCTTTTTTCCTTAACTCTCTATTCCTTACCTCTCACAGGGTTGGATTTAGTTCTAGGGATTCAATGGCTCGAGCTCCTGGGTTCCTTGGTTTGCGACTGGAAACGATTAACCATGGAATTTTTGTGGGAAAACCAGACCAAGAGATTGATAGGCATCGACGGGCAAGATATCCAAGTGGCATCACTCAAAGAGCTATCTAAAGAAATTCGCCCTAGCCATGCATTGTTTGCATTATGCCTATAGGTCGCCTATATGGAATCACAAGAAAATATTCATCCGAGCATGCAGGAGATATTGCAGGAATTCTCTTATTTGTTTGCAGAGCCCTCGAGCTTACCACCAACAAGGGAGGTTGATTACGACATTTCCCTTAAGGAAGGAACCAAACCAATTAATGTTCGGTCTTACAAGTACGCGTATTATCAAAAGAATGAAATTGAGAAATAGGTCCAAGACATGCTGAAATCAGGGCTTGTTTGACCCAAAACTAGTCCTTTCTCATCACCAGTATTATTGGTGAAGAAGAAGGACGGGAACTGGCGCTTTTGCACAGATTATCATGCACTCAACGCCACAACCATTAAGGATTGATTTTCGATCCCCACAGTTGATGATATGTTGGATGAGCTCTACGGTGCTTCTTACTTTACAAAGCTAGATTTGAGGGCGGGGTACCATCAGGTATGAGTAAATCCTAGTGACATCCATAAAATTGCTTTCTGAACACATAATGAACATTATGAATACTTGGTTATGCCATTTGGCCTATGTAATGCACCTTCTACATTCCAAGCCATCATAAACTCTATTTTCCATCATCATCTTAGAAAATTCATATTAGTTTTGGTATTAGTTTTGATGACATTTTGGTTTATAGTCTCGATTGGGACAAGTATTTAGTGCATGTAAAGCAAACCTTTGAGATATTGAGGCAGCACCAATTCTTTGTTAAAGCTAGTAAATGTGCATTTGGGCAACAAGAATTAGAATACTTGGGGCACATTGTCACTAGCCAGGGCATGAAGGTGGACGAAAGTAAAATTTCTGCTATGGTAGCTTGGCCTCGGCCTATTAACATTTCGGAACTACATGGGATTTTAGGTTTGACAGGTTATTATCGAAAGTTCATCCAGAATTATGGCATTATAGCTCGGCCACTCACCAATCTTCTCAAAAAAGGCCAATTCGGATGGCACAAGGAAGCTAAAGCTGCCTTTCTTACTCTCAAACAGGCCATGACGACCACTCCTACATTGGCCATGCCGAACTTCAATGATGCCTTCACTATTGAAACAGATGCATCTAGGGAAGGAATTGGAGCGGTCCTGTCTCAACAAAGCAAACCAGTGGCGTACATGAGTCGAGCCCTCAGAGTGACCAAGAAATCTTGGTCTACATATGCTAAGGAGATGTTGGCCATCGTAGAGGCCATACACATGTGGTGACGTTACCTTCTAGGCCAAAACTTCTATATTCAGACCGAGACCGATCAATATAGTCTCAGTATTTTCTAGAGCAACGAATAGCAACTCCTGAGCAACAAAACTGGGTAGCTAAGCTCTTGGGCTACGACTACGAAATTTTATACCGACTGAGCCATGAAAATTTCGCAGTCTATGCTCTTTCACGAAAGCAAGGTAGTCCCATTCTTCACCATATTTTCCTTCCACAGGTTAGTTTATGGGAAGAAATTTAAAAAGCTGCAAAGGAGGACAGTACATTCAGTCAATGGGCCGTGTGGCCATGGAACAACCTGAGGGATCATATACATGGCGTCAAGGGCTACTACTACACAAAGGGAAGGTCATCATTCCGGGCGATGCAGCTTTAAGGGCTAAGCTATTACATGAAATGCATGACACTAAGGTAAGGGGTCATTTGGGCGTTCTACGTACGTACAAGAAATTGGGACAGCAGTTTTCTTGGCCTAGGATGCATAGGTCAGTGCAAGAATATGTCAAGGGGTGTGAGGTATGTCAAAAGGTAAAGGCTGAGACATTGGCTCCAGCTAGGCTTCTTCAACCGCTGCCAATTCCGTGCCAGGTGTGGGACGACATCACTTTAGATTTTATTGAAGGATTACCGGTTTCGCAAGGAAAGGATACCATCATGGTGGTTGTCGATATGTCTAGTAAGTCCGCTCATTTTCTTACTTTAAGCCATCCTTTTATTGCCAAAACTGTGGCAAAAAAATTTGTGGAAGGCATCATCAAGCTTCACGGAATGCCCCAATCCATTATTAGTGATCGGGACCCAATCTTCATCAGCAACTTTTGGCAAGAATCTTTCAAGATGTCGGGCACCAAACTAAAGCTCAGTTCCGCATACCACCCGCAGACGGATGGCCAAAAGGAAGTCATCAATCGCTGCGTCCAATAGTATCTTCGGTGTTTCGTTCATCAGTGGCCACGAAAATGGTGCAACTACTTACCTTGGGCTAAATATTGGTATAATACAACATACCATATTTCTACAAGGATGACTCCTTTTCAGGCGTTATATGGAAGATTGCCACCCTCCATTTCGTAGTACAATGAAGGACTTTCACTGGTACACGAAGTTGATCAGAAACTCTTGACTCGAGATGAACTGCTACAGCAACTGAAAGCCAACTTAAAAAGATCGGTTAATAGAATGAAGCAACTGGCAGATCAAAAGAGAAGGGACATTTCGTTCGAAACTGGTGAATGGGTACTTTTGAAACTACACCCATATCGCCAGCAAATGGTCTTCAAACGGATCCATCAGAAACTAACTAGCCGTTTTTATGGACCCTACCAAATTCTAGAGAAAATCGAACCTGTCGCGTACAAGTTACAATTACCAAAAGGGGCATGCATCCACGCGGTGTTTCACGTATCACTACTTAAACGATACCAGGACAACGGTAGCAACGATGAGACGAAACAAGCCGAGTTACTACCATTCATCAACGAAGGGGTAGTCATATTGGAGCCTCAAAAAATTTTAGACAACCGCTGAATCAAGCAAGGAACCCAGCTTGTCAAATAGAGCTTAGTGCAATCTTCCAGCCAATGAGGCAACATGGGAGCCAACAAAAAAGCTACTAGAGATGTTTCCAACTATGGACAATGATTTGCTTGATGGGGGAGGTGTTGTTAGGCCAATTCATTCAGAAAGGGGCCTTAAGCCTAATCCCAAATATTTGGGATAAGCATGGATGTGAAAGAAAGTTGCAACATAGGCAGTGGACTGGGTCATTAAGCACGTGAAGAACAATGCAGGAGTGGATTGGGTCGTGGCAGTTGTGAGTTTTTCGTGCAGAAGTGGACTAGGTGTTATTTTCGTTAGTTATGCTTTCTGTTTTACGTGTGTTTGTATTTCTGTTACTAGCTACTAGTTGTCTTCTATTTCGACATTATGTACGTGGCCTTGCTTATTTAAGCAACCAAGAATTATCAATGAAGGTTATAAAAAAAAAAGCATATATATCCAAACTGTGTGGTACTTTCTCACCCTGAAGAGAAAACGATTTACTTAGCATTTGTAATATCTGTGTTGGGACCTATCAAAGAACCGAATGGAAATGCTCCTATAATATAAGAGATAAATATATATTTCAAACAATTATTAAACTATATGTATAGGAAGCTTCTACAAAAACTCAAATCATAAGTCTTAAATGAGAGAATTTCATTAGTTTTCTATATAAAGACTAGATCCCCTCCTCCCCTCTAAACAGTTACAAAACCCTGTTCTCATGTTGCTTGAGAATGGTTTGAGTCTTACTCCCTTGAAGACCACATTAGGAGGGAGGGGGAGAGAGAGAGAGATTTGGCTGCTAATACCTATTTATTTCGACTTTGCATTAATAATAATTGCTTCGAAAGGTATTACTAATTAACTTTGTGTTCCACTTTAAAAAGAGTTGAAGACCCACCCTTTCCCAGTTTTCTCTACTTTCCTATGCCTTTTTCTGCCCCTTTCAAACCAGATGTAACTCTCAACCATTATTTAATTATTGTCGTAAGTTATTATTTGTCAGTTGGGAAAACAATTTAAACGTATTAAAAATTCTTTTTAGTAGACATTATTTACTATTTCATATTTTACATTTTATGAAAAATATGTTCATATTTTATCAAAAATATCCATACATCAACATCTTATGAAAAAATTATAAATATAAAATGTGAAAATAAATAGTAACTGATATATAATAAATCTATTTAATATATTTGCTTTTAGAATAATGTTATACAACCTTTCAACCTTCATATATGACTTGTTTTAAAATTTTAAAAATTTTTTGAGTTTATTTTTTTTAAATTAATTCAATTCTTCTATTTATTATTTATATATTAAATATTTGATAAAAAAATAAAAAATGTAATGTATAAAAGTTATATAAATAGTAAGAATTTGGGTAAATTTTAAAATTGTTTTCTCAAATTAGGAGAAATTGATAAAATATAAAGCAACGAGTCCAGCTTGGAGCAGCTCCGCTATGCCTGTCAAAACAAAAGCGTAAACCCGAAACCCAGATAAAGAAATTTCAGTTTCACCACCCCCTCCCCCTAAAAGAACCCCTTCAAGAGATCCAATCACTGTTTGGGACCCGAAGAAGAAGATCATGATGCGATACAAGGAGGTATGACTGGGAATATATATATGTATGTATATGTATATATAATGGGTTTTGCATTTAGATCCTGAATCTTTACTCTTGACATACATAGGAAAAAGAGGTAAAGAAAGAAGCATTCAGGAAATATTTGGAGTCAAGTGGGGTTCTAGATGCTCTAACCAAAGGTTTTTTCTTCTCTTTTAAGATCAGAATTTTTAGTTGAGTTGTATATTTTATTTTTCATGTCTGGCTTTGATCACTTTATTAACCTTTTTTTTTCCTGGCTGTCTTCTTTTCAGTTCTGGTTTCCTTGTATGAGCAGAATGACAAACCTTCCTCTGCCCTTGAGTAAGTTCATTTTTTTAAGCAAATGCATTCGTTGAAACCAAGAGATTTTATTTCAAATTTATGTGCTTGCGTGTATGTACTTTGGCAAAAGGATGGGCTATGTAAAGTTCTTCTGTATCTTTGTTCGAATTAGTTAAAGAGCTCTTCACTTCGGCAAATTTTAGAATTGGAAGAATAATTAATTTGCCTTTTCAAACCATAAACCATAGGGCTAACATTACATTCGATGGAAATATTCTCAAAGGCGTGGTAGATATAGGAATATGGGTACTAGCAAAGATCGTCAAATCTTATTGCTATATACAATCTAATGCTACATGTTACGCTTTATAAAAACTGACATTAACTGACTTTTAAATTCGCCACTGAGCAGAAACAGGTTTACCATACATGCAAAGATATAAAATTTCCCAATGCAAAGTAAATGCTCGATCAGTTTATCTGTCCTATAAGTGAAAAGAAGGATAGTGTTTTATAGCATTATCAAGAAATTAGGCAACCTCTAAGGGCATGTTTGTATGCCATTAAAATAATGAAATAAAGGCCACCTACAATTATTCATTTAAAAATTGGTCTTTTGAGTTTTCCGTTGTCCAATTGCACTTAAGTGCGCCTAGTGCTTTCACCGATGCTGACTCCATCTCAGTGTTCCTACAAAATTGCATATACTTGTCACTACATGTGCTTACAAGCCTTTGAGATATAATATCTTGCATATTTCTTTTGGCAGATTCATCCAACAAAAATTAGGTGGTCCATCAGTGTCAGAATATGAAAAGCTACATGCTGAAATGTCAAATTTGCAAATAAGATACGATGAGCTTTTAGCAGAACACCAAGAAACCTGCAAAGAGGTGGGTTTATGGTTGCGAATAATGCACTTATATAATCAGTGGCTAATGAGATCAATATAGGATTGATTCCTCATGTTTGGATGCTTATAAATTATTTCTCCATAGGTGACTAAACTTTTGATAACTTCTTTTGAGAGGTAATAAAATTTTTTATTAAATACTTCCAAGCCTTAGCCCGAGCACACCAGATGTAGACAAGAGAAATTTCTAACTAGGAACATTAAAAGATAGAAGAAATCATGAAGAATTAGCCTGTTAAGACCTATAGCAGAAACCCAAATAAACAATCTTTTGGTAACTAATGTGAAGACTAGTGAACATAACAAATGTGGGGAATGATAAAAATGCAGTTATGAAACTTTTAATAAGAACTTCTGAACAGAAAAACTACTAATTAGAATTATGAGTTTATGCGAGTTTTTAGTGCAAATCTGGATCCCTTTTTAATATTTTTTGTGTGAGAAGAATACCAATGAACAGAATACGAATGTGGCATTGCCCGACTACCAATTTTTCCTGCTAGTATGTCTCTTACACGTGTCAGCCACATGTAAGTCATGTTGCTGTAATTAAATTAATCCTCTATAGTGTTACACATTCGAGGCCTTTTTGACATGTTCGGATGTGCCAAAAGAGTTTCTTGGTTGATATGGTGTTGTATCTGCCACTACCTGGCCTTTAGTATTAAGGTATTTGAAATTGAACTGCTTAAGTGATATACAATAGAAGAGAACTTACTCAGAATCTCAATAAAACATTACTTTGTTTAAAACTTACTTTATTATAATTATTTTTCTCTTCAGCTCCTTAGAAAGAAAAAAACATTAGGACTGCCCTTCCTGTGTTGGTTTTTGCATTAAAAAAAAAAAGAAAAAGATCGTGATTCACCCCCTATAAGCAATTTTTCTGAATGTTGATCGACATTTGTGCCTAAATCCTTGATTAATACTATGACAGAGAGGTATACTTTCATTTTAGGTTTGCATCATTTTATTTTTTCTGGTTTAAGGATATCTTTTATAACCATTAGAAGTGGAAGCACTCAATCATTTAATCAAGTATGAGGCTTCTTTCACTAAACTTTTGCAATAATATCCTCGTTTATTTCTACCAGTTGAATACCTAATTGGATGGGACCGAGGGTTAGTTGACTTGAGTTTCATACCAACGGTGGGATTTGTAAGAATGTCCAATATAGATGTCAAAAAGATTAAGTTATGGATTGCTTTGTACATCTTTTGTACCCTTCTCTTGCTAATCTAAACATTGTAAGAGTTTTGAAGATTGTGTTGACAATGCTAGTTTTGCTTTGGATAAGATCAGATGAGATTGTACAACAATATTTGTTGTAGTTCCCAACATGGAGAAGGTCTTAAATGATTTTGGACTATTTGGCATTGCTGTTCATAGTGGCAATATGCACGTGGGATTATGCTGTTCTAGCAAAGAAAGTTGCTGAATGGTTTTGCTTTGGTACATGCTTCCCAGGATGCATGCTTCACGCTATTGTACCTGCTACCTACTTAGTGAAGACACAAAATGAAGATCAAATTGATCATAAGTTAACCAACAATATCATATGAAATAGTATGGTTTATGTCTATAACTGCCTTTTCTTTGACATTGATGGACTTAGGATGTTGAATTTTAATCCCATTTAGAAAAGTGGTCCTTAAATCTTCAGAACCCTTTTTCGTTGGAAGTGTGCTTACTTTGGTTTTAGGATTTCTTACACTTTTTGCCGTTTTCTTGATAGGTGTTTCTCTTGTATCTGCCCTGTTTTTCTCTTTTGACCATTCCTATACTTCTGGTGTACAAAACAATTGTCAAAACGGACGTCTTTAATAAAAACTGATCAATAGGACCTACCTGGTTGGTGAAGTAAAGCTAGTTGCCAATTCCCTTTCTTCAACTATAATTATCTCAAGGCAGTTCTTTTGATTTATCCAGCAAAGTAATATATGGTAGTCATTTTGCAAAAGCATGTTGGCCAAACAAGGGAGGATGTCTGTACATTGTGTTAGAAATTTCTTGTTCAATACTTCACACTATTGGTCGATTGTAATTGATTAATTGCATGAATTTTCATGAATTTCTTGTAAGACTAAACTAGCACATATAGGCGATGCTTTTGTATATGCCCCTATAATCGGGCTCACTCTTATCTCTTATGATCAATAAAATTTTAGTGACCAGTAAAAACAAAACTTTGGCCTCATGACAGTCTTTCTTGCTGTCCACTGTTTCTTTTTTTCAACTATACAATGTCATTTTTTTTAGCCATGTCAGAGGTATAATACAAGTCGCCAAATTCTCACTTTTGTTACAGTTGGAGGAACTTAAGATTTCAAATGCCATGGAAATGCCATTAACAAAGGAGAACATTGATGAGAAGGCTCACAAGGTTGTGCTTTGAAGGAGCATTGAAAGAACTTGTACATTGTTATGGTGAATTGAACGAGTGAGAAAGCGTTGTTTCCTAGAGTGCTGCATCCATAGCATTCACCGGGACTTTTAACATTGTGTTCTTCTTTTCCGTTATTTGACTGTTTCCTGTTGAAGGAGGGGGGCATTTGACTGATTTCAATGGTGATAATATCCACCTCTCTAGTATTTATCTTTGTTGAAATTCTGCTATTTGGCAGGAATATTTACTCTTATAGTAATGCATTTGCTTGGAATTTATTTATTTCTTTATTATTATTAAGTACGTTTGCTTGAAGTTATGCCGATTGACCAAAAGTTTTCTTCTTCATTATTCCATTAAAGAATGAGGCTGGTTTGGATAGTGAATAGAGATGAGATGGTTTTAAATGAAAGTTAAAAGTTGAATAAAATATTGTTAGAATATTATCTTTTAATATTATTATTATTTTGAGATTTGAAAAGGTTAAATTATTTATTATATTTTGTATGGAAACTTGAAAAAATTGTAATGATGAGATGAGTTCAGATAAGATGAAATATTTTCACCATCCGGGTCCGAATCTTACATATATAAGAAAAAAAAGAAGGAAACAACAAGAGTAAAACTAACTTTGCGATGGGCTCACATTATTAAAAGAGCCAAATTAAATGAACACTTTCCAACGGCAAATGGAAGACCCAACTCTGAAAACAAATCGCATTATTAAGCCAAATCCGTATAGCTATATGAGTTGCATCCAAAATCAGTGTTTAAGACACAATTCCTGCTTATGCGAACAGAAAACAGCAATCAGGGAAATCACGACAATGACTGAACAAAATAATGCCTGCAAGATATTGAAGAGCAAAGTAAAAAAAAAACGTTATAATCTGCAACATAAAATCTGGAAGAAACATACATGGATCCGGTTGTGTTGTTGTGTCTGTCTGTGTTTATATGATTTGCATTGCGTACTTACAGCAATTGCAGATGCAGCAAGGCCAGGTCGTTCCCTGGGGTCTTTAAGATAATATTTTCCCAAGTAAAGCACCGTAGCATAATACCAGAGTGGTGGAAACACAAATCCCAGAAGAAATCTGACAGACGCATTTAGATTCATTAAAAAAATTCTATTTCCTGTTTGTTTTTTGCATTTTCGTTGTAAAGAAAAAAAAATAAAAATAAAACTTACGAGAACCAGCCAATGCCACAACCAAAGCATGAAAGAGGCTTATCATAATTCCCGGTGGATTGTCCACTTCCTAGCAGACTAAAATCCCCTTCGTCAGCGTGGAGTCCTCGCACTTGCACCTGTGCCATTTCCTTACTGATCCTATGATCATTTTGATCTCCACCTACGCACACCACGGCCATTACAAATTACTCAAAACCAATGAATTTTGCTGTTGTTGTTGTTATTGCAACCATTATTGTACGTGAAATACGGACAACTATGGCGGCCAAAGAGAGAGTGATATGAAAAGAAAGTTTGATTAGCATCCCCAAAAAAGAAAAGAAGAAACAGGAAAGAACATGAACTTTGCTCCATGATCAATGTAATTCCAACGGTCTTATCCTGATCATTAGGTTGGAGTACTTCCATTGACAACCGTTTGCTTCCACGTTCCCTGCGTTGCTTATGATCAAGTTGAACACGAGTAGTAATTTGTTCAGTATCTGATCTGTACTGTCAATAAATGCAGTCACTAATAAAATAACCAACTTTTGAAAACTACTCTGGAAGAAACCCATCTCGCAAACACATACAGAGAGAGAGAGAGAGAGAGAGAGAGAGAGAGAGAGAGTCCTACCGGGTTGCAGATAAAAATGGAGAGGAACCCACTGGTGCAGGGTAAGGGACAGGATCCCTTTGTTCCCGTTTGAAGTTAAGTTGCCTCTTTGTAACCGAAACAACTGCCACTACATTTTAAATAAATAAGCCTATCTTATTCGTGTACTTTTTTTTAATGGATTTGTTTTTTCTTTTTTTTTTTTGTCTAAAGCAACTATTTCATTAACATAATAAAAAAAAAAGGTATTTTCTTTCTCTCGGTAAACGCTCTAGGCGTTTTTGGGCGAGTATTTACTTGGGAGTCTTGTTCATCATACAAGTTTCTGTTATTCCTCACCACTATTTTTCCCTTTAGTATGGCGTTCTCTGTTTAGTTATGGCAGAAGATTTGTCGTTGTGTGTGGATAAATTGCATTTGTCCGAGTTAGAAACTGGGGAAATTCTGATTCAAGAGACGTTTCCTATGTTTACATTGAAGCAATCCGAGTGTTGTCTTTTGTTCAAACTTTTGACAAGAAAATTCGTTAATAAGGAAGCCTTCAAGAATATGATGAAATCGGTATGGAATCCTAAGGGAATCTAGTTCCGTGATCTCAGTAATGGTCTATTTCTTGCCCAGTTTACAGAGGCTTCGGATAAAGCTCATGTTATTTGAAATGAGCCGTGGTTTTTTTGACAAAAGTCTCATATTGATGCAGGACTATGATGGAAATTGCCAAATTTCTAATATTTGCTTGCATTTTGCGTCTTTATGTGTGGACGGGAATAATTTGTTGAGGAACAGGGGACGAATGACACGCTGGGAGGATACAAAGGTGGAAAATTTTTTATTTGTTAAAGGTGATCATTCTAAAGTCCTTCTCAATCAATGGTTGTTCCTATGGAGGTCACCGGCGACGAGATATTAAACATGGAGGAGCAGATCCGTTGTCGGAGAAGCAGTTATCGGCGGTTACCACAGACGGTCACTCTGGTTTGAAGTTTAGTTCTCAACAATAACTGGACAACAGAAGGATCAGGGAATTTGATTGCGACTCGAAGTGGGCTTGGGCCGTTAGGGGATTTGGTTTTTGATGGTGGGCCTACCCAAAGAACAGATAGGGCATCGAATCAATCCTCCACAATGCAATTTTCCCAATTTTCCCAACTGGTTCTCTTACTTCATCAGCAAGGGCCACGATTCCGTCTCAAGAGATCACTCATCTCTTGCGGAGAAAAACCAGTCTGCCACCAAGATTTCATTATGTAACACTTCGTCTAATTAACTATTAGGGTTAATCCTTAATTTATCTTAGAATGAGCTTATAATATTTAATTATATTTTTAGGTTTTATATTTTTTAGTATAAGATTTATTATTATTATTATTATTATTATTTTATTATTTTTCCCTTAAGGGAGTTAGTTAGATTTAGATTTTTTTGGCCCATTAAACTATGGCACTTAGCATCATTAATGGTTAAGCTTAAAGGTTAAGTATGAGTGGTTTAGTAAGCAAGTCCATTAGTAGTACACTTAAGGCCCTTAAACCCTTAGAATGTTATGGCCTAAGACTTAGAAGCCTTGAACCAAACTTTACAAGAGTTTAAATCTTTGTGGAATAGTTTTAGAAATATTTGGCCCCAAGTGTGAGGAAGGCATAAGGCCTTTTGGGCCTAACTTCTTGTTAGCTTTGACCCATGGCCCATTTATGATAAGACGAGTCTTTCAAGCCACATCTTTGTAGATCTTGAGGCCTCTCATGACCTCTTAAAATCTGGAACCAAGGACTCCCATCAACCCACATCGAAACCCCATAAACCATGCATCTCCCACTCATGGCCTTTTTAAGCCCAACAAAACCCAAAACCTTGTCTTGCATTTTCACACTTCTATCTGAAACCTATATATACCATACCATTGGTTTCCCTCAAACCCAAGTAGTACCCCACACCCCTTAGGACTCACAATTGTCCATAATTAAGCTTCTAACTTGAGTTAAGGATATTAATCAACAAACCCATGATTAGTGATCTTTAAATCATGTTTTGAGATTAATTTTCTTCTTAATCTTTTAGCCATTTTGATATGAAATTTACTTGTTTTATTATTCAGTTGCATCATTATTAGATCATATTAGAACCCTAAATAAATCTCCACACATGTCATTAAGGGTAATGACATGTCAAAACCCTAAACCCACACTAATCAACACACATGTGTACTCTTATGTTCATTGGACTGAATAGCCCCTAGCCCAAGTTTTTTGTGCCTTTTTATCAAGGTCATTATTGTCTTTTAACACTTCAAAGTACCCATTTCAATGTAGACTTAGTGGTGGACGAAATTGATTCCAAAAACCAAACCAAAAGTCCAAAAAAACCAACTACACCTAAACATTAGTTGGATGGAAAAGGCCACTCAATGGTGGTAATTATGCCAACAAACCAGACCAAAAGGATGAGACAAAAGAGAGATCAAAACTAGACAGTTTTGGGAGGAACCAAAACAGTCGGCCATCAAGGTGATTTTCCATGGATTTTGTTTCAAATTTTGAAACCATTCAGCCCTTGCACCTATGGCCATCCTCTAGAACTTGACCATAAGGTAATAAAGTATTTTTAGGCCACTATTAAGCTGACCAAGGCAATGACACACTTGAAATACACTCAAACCTTCCACTGCCCACATCCAACACTCGCAACACTAAACCTTCAGCCAAGCTGAGCACCCCTTCATTTATCAACCCTCCATTAAGTCCTATAAATACCCCCCTTAACCCCTAACTTCCTCACACAAATCTCTCAAGCATTCTCTTAGTGTTCTTGAGAGCAAAGTACTCTAAATGTGAGAAGAGAGCAAAGCTGAGTGACTAATGTGAGATTCTTGAAGTAAGTTGTTCTTGAGAGCCTTCAAAAGTCACGATTGGGTAAGCAGTCCTACTCTATCCTTTTTTGGGTACTAGATTAACATGTTAGGTTTTGAATTATGGCATGAAAATGAGGCTTTGATTGAATTATATGATGTTTAACTTGAAGAGATGCATTTCGGTTAAGATTTGGAGTCTTGCTTAAATAAATTGTTTTGGGATAAAATTTTAGCCATGAGATGTCTTGATGTGATCTTACATGTTTTAATAATGTCTTGAATGATTGATTGAAAGTTTAAATTTGAGGAAAACAACATGTCATGATAGGTTTATAAACCAATATCTTATTTTGATCATCTAGCATGTTTTATTTTCCACTTGGTTGAACTTTATCTTATGAGATATTGGTTAAGTTTCCAAAGCATGAGTGTTAAACATAAATAAATGCTTTGTTATCAAGATAAGAGTTATAATGCATGATTCATTTAGGCTTTAAAACTCATATTGACAAAGAGAAGTTAGAACCATCATGCATACACTCGGTTTGAAGGTTTTATGATGATTTGGTGTTAACCAATGCATAAGTATTGGGATAAACTCATGTGACCTGAACCTAAGTTATAAACATGTCCCCAAGATCAGATTTATGGTTTGCTACTTAATGAAACCTAATCACTCATGCATCCAAAGAGGTTATAGATTTGAAATCATCAAAAGGCCAACAAATGCATGTCACGGTTTGGATGGATTTGGCATAGGAGTTGATTGATTATTGCAATTCTAAGGTCATAGATAGATTTAGAACATGAAAAATCTGTGGTTGGTGAAATTTGGGTCCAAAATGCAAGTAGTGAAAGTTTATGGCCTAAGTGGCAATTTCGAGAAATATAAAGGCAGTTTTGTAAATATCATTTTATTGTCCCTTTTTTATTATGAGCATCTTCCTTAGTTTGAAAATTTCTAATTTAGAATAACATTTATTACAGTTGCACCAAATTCTTAAGTACCCAAGGAGTTTGTAAGTTAGTTTCTAACTTATTATTAGATAATTTACTTATGATTATTGTATAAACGCCACATTCATATTAAATGTCATTTTGAGCATGAAACATAATGCGATACATCATTAAACATTTGATTACTTGCTTACATAACATGTGAAATTCTTATCATTTTAGCATATTGAATATAAATGTCATTTTCACATGAAACTTACTATATGCACATGTCATGAAAGATATATTTTTAAGCATGCATGAAAATAATTTTTGTCACGACTCCAAATGTTAGGATGAGAAATTATCCTAGTAGAACTCCTCTGTCCACTCTGGAGTGAGTAAAAATGGAGTGATAACCCCTGAATTAGTAAAGAATCTTCAACGGGCTTCGGATGGATTCTTTATAAAGAATATCAGAGTGAAATCGTATATGGAACCTAATGCTGATAGATGCATACGTTATGATGATATGTTATGATGATGAAATGTTATGATACCAATGCATTGAGTTATGGGTCTACAGACAATGTAGTTTCAACATGAGTTATACTACGGTCACGACAGGTACTCACAATACAAATGGGGAAGATGTGACGATACCACATGTTATGTTATGTTAATGGTGGCTCTAATAAATTAGGAATGTTATGTTTTTTGAAAAAGATGAAATGAAAAATGTTCTCTGTAAGAGAATATGCATTAAAGTTTTTCCGAAAGATGTTGAAAAATTTGGATGGGAAACAAATACGAGTTTTTTTCTATATTTAGCATACATCTCATATTTATCATTAATCATGCATATTTTATCTTTATACAAGTTGGTTGTCCAACTTACTGATATTTTAACGAATCTCACTGTCGTAGTCCCATTACTATTCCTCCTGGAATGGTAGACGTTGTGTCAAGACTAGCATATGGCGAACAGGATGAACCTTTGGTTTCAGATGGTTGAGGATGAACCCATTCCTGAGCGGAGGCTGGATTTGATATTAATGTTTATAACGATGGCTCTATACACCATAGAGGATGAGAGAATTGATTTGACTGTGAAACTTTGATGTAGTATCTATAATAAGGAGATTTTATCTCACACTTTATGTGATGTGCTTAATTTCTATACAAGTTTTGTTATACTTTTTACTCTTAATTTTATGCTAGGTTTTGTTTAATTTTCTTATTTATTAAAATTTTTATTTATTTATTTCATTTTTTGTTTAGGAATAAATAAATTGAAGGAATAATAGAGAATGAATGACTCATGGAAATTGAAGGAGTCATCAAGAGAACAGGAAATGTTCCTTTCTTGGATTATTTGAAATACCCTTCAGTATTTAGAACATAACTTTTACTAGAGAATTTCAATAAAGGAACTCTTGGTGTCGCCAAAAAGTTTAGAAAAAACCCTACAACTTTCATGTTGAAAACTTTCTCAAGAAGGAATAAAGAAAATGCCGCGTCAAGTTTGAGGTAAAAAAACTGCAAAATTGAGAATCCCGTTTTGGGAAACAGGGAAAAAGGATTTTGAGGAAGGAAGAAAAAAGATAGAGAAAAAGGGTTTTGAGGAAGGAAGAAAAAGGTTGAATATAAAAGCCAATAATTAAGGTCTCGTTTGTTTTCACAAACTATTTTATCTCATCTAATTATTACAACTTTTTCAAATTTATAAATAAGATACAAAAAATAATTCAACCTTTTCAAATCTCAAAATAAAAATTATATTCTAATAATATTTTATTCAACTTTAAACTTTCATTTCATCTCATCTCATCTCATTTCATCTATGTATCCAACAAGATCTACGTTTTGGATTTGGCCTGTTTCATGTTACAAAAATAGTAGGTCATCTCCTATATAAATCCAATGGCTACTCTTGCAATCCAAATCCCTAATTTTTTTTTTCTTTTCCTCCATTGTGGTACTCATTTTGATCAAACCAAAACATTTTTTTTTTATTTTTTATGCAAAGGTATCTTGTATTGCAAAGAAGTTTTTAAACCAAAGCTTGGATACAAAGAGGTACAAAATAAAATGAGTTGGTATAGCCACTGATGCTAAGAGCATCCTTACTTAAGGCATGAGTAACATAATTGTTAGCTCTTATAGTGTGCCTTGTTGACCAAAAAGCAAAGGAATTAAGAGTGTTTCTAGTGTCTGCTATCAACTGGCTTGCATAGGTGTGGATGTCTAATGTTGAATTGAGTCCAGTAACGACTTGTAATGAATCTCCTTCCATGATGACATCGTTATAGCCACAAGACTTACAAAAGATGGATGCCTGTAATGCAACAAATGCTTTTGCCAGAAAAGGGTCGGGGTACAAGTTATGTTGCATCCTAAGGATGGCAAGAACCTAGCCTTGATAATTGCACCCACTCCCATCTTACAGGAGATTTTATCAAGTGTCGCATCCCAGTTAGCTTAAGTCTTCCATGAGGTGGAGCTTCTCACTTGGTATGCTGCTGCTTGGTGGTTGCAGGAGGCCTCTGCTATTGCGTAATCTGTTGTAATTCCTCCACAAGATAAGTTGATTGCTGGGCAACAACAAAAAGGTGTAGAAACTGCTCCTTAAAAACCATGTCATTCCTTCTCTTCCATATTAGCCACGAGGTAATGGTAAAGGACATCAGATCCTTAGGCTTCAGAGTCTCCATAAATACTTCAATTAAGTCTTTAAAGTGATGGTAGTGAGGACTTGCCTTATGTAACTTTCTATAACTCTGACCCCACACATCCGTTGCTGAGGGCCAGTCCCATAAGATGTATTCTACTTATTCTGGTTGTTGTTTGCAGATTGGGCATGTAGGGCCCTTAATGACCTTTCTCTTCAGAAGGTTTGCTCGAGTAGGCAAATCATTAAGGCATGCTCTCTAGAGAAATGTTTTTATTGCATTGGGGATGTTCAAATTTCAGAGATTAGTCCAGGAGTCCTTTGGGCTACTAGGATTAGAAGATTGATCCAACTGTTGATTGTCCAACTCAGTGAGCAAATGGTAAGCACTCTTTATACTGAACACACCTGAGTTTGTACTCCTCTAGACAAATCTGTCAGGTTTAGGATAGGGGCTTAGAGAAATTACTTTAATAAGTTCAGCTTCCTCCTTTGTAACGACAGCATTAACCAGATCAGTTTTCTATTGATTTACTGATTTATCAATAAGAAAAGAAACTTTGGTATCAGCTTGCAAGAATCTGATAAAGCTTCGAGGCTTGAAGGTTATCTGCATAGGTAGCCATTTGTCAGTCCAAATCTCAGCTGAATCACCATCTCCTATCCTCCATATCAGAGCCTCCTTAAGCAGAGATCGAGCAACTAGAAAGCTTTGCAACAAGTGTTTTGGCCCAGTTTAGCTTACATAAATGACTTGTTAGGAAAATACTTTTCCTTCAAAACCTATGCAGCAAGTGAGTCTGGCTTAGAGACAATTCTCCAGCTTTGCTTAGCTAGGAAAGCTAAGTCAAGTTAGCAAAATCTCTTAGTCCAAGGCCACCATGACACTTTACTCTTTTCATTTGATCCCAATGAACCCAGTAGATTCTGTGTTCTTGTGATTGCTGCCCCCACTAGAAGCTTCTAACCATTTTGTTCAATTCATGGACAACCTGCCTTGGCAATTTCAAAATGCCCATACTATAAGTAGGGATGGCCTGTATGTCAGCTTTAATCAAGACTTCTTTGCCTGCTTGGGATAGAAACTTGGTCTTGCAGTTGGTAAGCTTAGCCTGCACCTTATCCAGTAAGTTTTTGAATGATTGAGCTCAAGACTTGCCTATAAGAGCTGGTAAACCTAGATATTTCTCATAGGAGTTGGTGCCCCTGATTCCTGCAATGCTGTTTATGATTCCTTTAGTCTCTTTCATGATTTTTTGTTGAAGTAGATTGAGGTTTTTTCCTCATTTAGCCTCTGTCATGATGCATTTTGTTCGCATAAAAATATATCTACAAGTGTACATAATCGTAATAAGTAGTAAAGTATTTTAGAAAAAAAGGTTATCAAACCTACAGGAAATAATTATACTATAAAATATTGAAATTGACTAAATTAATTACTATTTAGAAAACTAAAATTTGAAAAATGGTTTATCTAAATTAAATTGACGAAAAAAACATTAAAATTATGATTTTAAAAATAATAAGAATAGATCTAGAGCGTTTGATTTCACCTAGCAAATTTCACACTATTTATTATTCCTTGTTATAGAATCCCAATTATCCCAATTTGAAGATAAAAATCTTTAACTATTCAATATTTTCTCTCGAACAATACCAAAAATATCTCCAACTAATAACTTCATATCTTTATGTGAATTAACTATTAGAGACTCATTAAGTTTTTTGAATTTTTCTTAAAAACACACTAGAACTTTCGCTCAACTAATGATGCTTAATCCTAGAGCTTTTAATTACAAATCACATCTAGGTCTCATTGCAATCCAAAAGATCGAACAATAGTTAGTTAAAAAATTGTAAGTATTAAGAATAAGTAATAAACACTCAATCATGGAAATATTGAAAATAAAATAACTTGAAATATAAATTGTATGTTCAATGCTAAGCCACATCAAAGCTCTAGAAAATAGAATTAACTCATAATGAAATTAAAAAGAAAAAGAATAAAATTGGTGTTCTTTGTTGAAGTTGGTTGATGAAGCATTAGGCTCTCGCATCTACCTTCCAGTTCTGCCTTCTCCAAAGAATGCTTCAAGAATAAATTATGGAACTCTAAACTCAGACTCTAAAACATAAAAACTCCCGACTCTTATTCAAAATCCTATTCATCCCACAAAACGGGATTAAATAGATGTTGAAAGTCAAATCTGGAAACAAGATAAATGCAGCTACAGTCTCGCCTAAAGATCTAAAAATTAGTTTTTAAAGATAAATGTTAACATGAAAGGAATTATCTCAAAAATAACAGGATTATCTAAAATGGAAGATTTAGTGATATGCTGCTTGAAATGCGGGGCTCAAGAGGATTTGGTAGCCAACAGATTCATTGCGGAACTCGGATTTGGTAGTCAATAGCAGATTGATCCCGGTCGAGAGGAATTATCCCACAGAGTAGATGCCATGTACGTTGAATATAAATGGCTTGGAGGTCACAAAGACTACACAACCCTCTCCTCACCTACCTTAGTGGAAAGACTCCCGACCGGGATGAAAGACTCATCTCGCCTTTTCTAGTTGTTGCCCATGATATCATTTAGGTTGGTCTTTTAAGTTGGTCATTTAGACTAGTTGCCCAATCTAATAGCCCAGAGCCTTGTCGCCAAATCTTCATACATTCTGGTTGTGCCTTTTGGTCGCGAGTTTCCCTCGCCTACCGAGAGGTAAGCCTTTTTGCCTTTGGGCGAAAAAAATCTCTTTGTTGCCCACGGGATAAGACTCCTCGCCTAAATCTCATTAGCTCTCTTCACATCTCACTACCTCTTATCGGTCTGGATTTGTAATCTTTTCTTTTGTATCAAAATGCTCTCATTTTATACCAAATCTTCTCATTCCTTCTAATTCAATAAAATAAAATAAAAAAATATGTAGAAATAAAATAAAATCAATAGTATTCAAGGAAAAATAACAATTTTTATAAATAAAAGAGTGATAAAAATCACATAAAAATAACACTTATCACATTTTCATAGGATTCCAGCAAGTAAAATAATCAGCTCTATCCTATAGAGTTTGCTTTGGAAAAGAGAAAACTATCATCTGCAAAAAACAAATGGTTAATGGAGAGTTTGTTTCTTCTTATAGGAAGACCAATGATGATCTCATCCCTCTCAGCTTTGTTAAGCATGCAAATATTTGTTTGTTTTCGCAAATGAGATGAGTTGAGATTAAAGTTAAAAAGTTAAATAAAATATTGTTAGAATATATTTTTTTAATATTCTTTTTATTTTGATATTTGAAAAAGTTAAATTGTTTATTTACTCAAGTTGAGTTTAAGAGCCATGAAACCATCCCTTCCCTTCAAGCTTGCCTTCATGATGTGAAGAGATTCAAAAGCCACAATAATGTTATGTTTTATGAGCCTGTCAGGGACAAAGGCTGTTTGAGTTGGAGATATGACATATGGCAGGATGTGTTTCATCCTATTAGCCAAGGTTTTAGCAATGACTTTGTAAAAATATTGCATATGCTTATAGGCCTGAAATCAGTCACCTGAGAGGGGAGGATTTTTTAGGGATTAGTGCAATGAGAGTCTCATTCATAGTGTTAGACCATATTCCTTCATTAAGAACTTCAAGCACAACTTTTGTAACTCTAGCACCCACAATGTCCCAATGTTCCTGGTAGAAAGAAGCAAGGACCCATCCATACCAGGTGATTCCAAGGAATTCATGCTAAATAGGGCCTTTTTGACTTCCACTGCAGTAAAAGAATGGGCTAGGATGAGATTCATGTCTGCTGTGATTTTCTTAGGCATAGAGGAAATGCATGCAGCAATACCAGTAGGACTCGAGGAGGTAAATGAAATGCTGAAACACCTTACTTATGTCCTGCTGTCTGTTGAACTCCTGGCCAATATCATCTTGAATCTTCTTAACTGTATTATGCTTTCTTCTTTGGCTAGCACATTTATGAAATAAAGATGTATTCCCGTCCCCTTTTTTTAGCTAGGCTTGCTTTTCTCTTTGTTGCCACTTGGTGTTTTCAGCATCAAGCATTGAATCCACTTCTTTATGAAGTTCTTTAATCTCAAGATACAGTTGCCCTTATCTTTTTCTTTTAGAAGATTAACCATTTCAATTTTAGACTTCAAAAGATTCCCTTGACTTTTGTGCATGTCCTTGCTCCACATTTTTAGGCCCTCTTTGTAGTTTCTTAAGCCAAACAATGTGTTCTGAAATGTATCAAATTTCCCTATGGAGTTCTCCTAGGTCTGTTTGATCAAGTTCCCACATCCATCCATCTTGCTCCAGCTAGCTTCATATCTGAACATCCTTTCTTGCTTTTTAGTCTCAAACATGTCCTAGGTCTTAAAAAAATAAGCTTGTGGTCTAAGGAGGATGCTGATAGATGTATAACTGAATGCTGCTTGGATTTAGCAAACCAAGCAGTGTTGCCAAGAGCTCTATCAATCCTCTATTTAGTAAAGTGACTTCACTCTCTATTATTGGCCCAAGTGAATTTGTCTCCTGTATAGCCAAGGTCATTGAAATCACAGTGTTCTAAGGCTTCTCTGAAAGACACAATCTGCCTATAGGGTTTGCTAGCAGTTCCAACTTTCTCATTAAGGCTTGTGATCTCATTAAAGTACCCAAAACACAACCATGGAACATTCCGTGCAGGGGTTAGCTCTTTTAGGAGCTGCCAAGTTTCACATCTTTTAGCAGTGTTAGGGTGTCCATAGAAGTCAATTAACATCCAAGGAGTACCATTATTTGACAGATTGATTAACACAAAAATGCACCAATAAGTATGTGAAATTACTTTTAGATTTACTGAAGAATTCCATAGTAGGGCCAAACCACCACTTTTTCCCATACTGTTCACACTGAAACAGTAATCAAACAACTTGATACGAGTTCTTTCCATCTTGTCCCTGTTACACTTAGTCTCTATTAGAAAGACCGAGTTTGGGATCTTTGTTTTCACCCAAAAGTGAAGTTCATGAATTTTCCGGGGGTTCCCAAGCCCCCAGCAATTCCAACTTAAGCAATTCATTAGAGGAGGTGGGGTTGCTAAGTAGCCTCCACCACTTGAACCTGAGGTTGGCTCCTGTTAGGCCTGAGCTTGGTCTTCCTTTTCTTTTGGACATAATTGCTATACTGGGTCTCCAACACAGTTATGGGTCTTTTGATATTTTTAAGTTTAGGAGGAGTACATGAGAGATTTGTGATATCAAACAGTATTGTGAACTGGCCTCTGGCTTTCCTTTTCCACGTGATGCCTTGGGGAGCTAGAGAGGGGTTTGAATGAAAGTCTATGGTCGGAGAGCTAGAAATTGAAGGTTTTGACATATTATGAAGTGTAACCTTATCAATGAAGCTACTACCAGGTACCAAGTTAATCTCTTTCACAGGAAAAGGCAAATTGGGGCAGTAGTTGCTTACCTTTTGGACTACATCCTCTAGACTCTAAAGAATACCCCCACTATTTTAAGCAAGAGGCCCAGGATTCTGGGAAACACCAGAAATACGCATAGCATTGCAGTCTTGTTTGTTGGGTGCATGAGAGAAATCGACAGAGTTCAGATTGTGTTCCTGGTTAGTCTAACCTATGATTGGCTCCTTAAACGTAGTTGCATTATCCTAACTTGTTACCTCTACCTACACATTTGATTGAGACTTTCCATGGCCAGCATTTTGAGGACCCCCATCCTTTGAATGGCCCTGGACGGTAGTTCCCTGAGGAGAGGATTCCGATGACCTTCCATACTTCTTCATTGAAGATAGCTGCGGGGAAACAGAAGCTACTCTTAACCATTGTCCATATTATTCTTGTGATTGTGTGACTTGGTTAAAACTGAGGCGCTTCCCATGGACATGCTGCAGTAGGCCACATTTGAAGCAGAAATTAGGTAGCCTTTCAAACTTGAAATAGGCCTAATATTGTTTGCCTTCTTGTTTGAGCATACGACCTCGGATCAGAGGCTTAGTGACATTGACATCCACTCTAAGCCTTAGAAAGCTCCCTTAGCCACACCTTTGTTCATCAACCTCCACAGTGTGCACCTTACCGATGGCTGCACCTATCCTTTCACCCAGCATCTTATTCATACATGCAAAAGGGAGATTATGTATTGGAACCCAAAAAGGTTCTAAAGTAAACTGCACCTCGCTGGGAGAAAGCTTCTCCTCAAACTCTTTTAAGCATATAAGGTGACGATCAAAAGATCAAGGCCTTCCCTGCATGATATTTTCTTTATCTGAGAACAATTGAAACTTAAGAAGAAACCGGTTGATACCAAATTCTTTAAATGTTATCTATCCTGTTGTGTTCCAAACCTTTGCCATGGTGGTCCTGAAGGCTTCTTGGTTTGCAGTTTTGTCATTGAGTATCATTACTAAAAGACAATGGCTACCTCTAATCTTGGTTGATAAAACTATTTCATCTGTCAGTGTTAAAACTTGTTGTTCTTCATCTGTTAACTTCTAAGAACCCCAACGTTGTGTGATATCATCGGCCATGGATTTTGACTTGATAGACTATCATCCAAGAGACATAAGCTTTGTCAAGAGACCAAATAGAAACCTCACTCTTCAGAAGGAGAAGACTGTAAATAGGTATTCAAAACTTAGGTCAAACCAAAACTAAACTATACAATTCTTTTTCTCAAAATCCAACCATTTTGACAATAACCTAGAGAGTGGTATGTTGTTTTATTCTTTTATTAAATTTTGTCAAAAATTTCCTAAAAATAAATTTAAATAGACCAACGAGCATGTCCTTACAATTGTTGTTGTGTTATTTTCCTGTTTGTATATAAATATTAAAGAATATAAAATATAAATATCATTCATACTGGTTACTACGTTTAATGGATAAATAGATGCTTTTTTTAATTATTAGCATGTTTAATGTGTAAATAAATAATTTTGTATTTCAATTTTGTGTTGAAAAATTATATTTTTTGTTTTTAAAGACTTGAACATTTATATTTTATTTAAAAAATTATAGTTAATAAAATGTGTTAGGCACGTAATAGAGTAGCCAATGAATTTCATAACAGGAGATATCCTGTTACACAACGTGGAGGCAAGCCGACTCCCCTAAGTTTTTTACTTAACGAAACATGGCATAGAATCATTGTTTTTAACGATGCTGACGGGGCGCTTTTAACCTGATTAATATATTCAAAGGGGTCAATCATGAAGATTATTTTAAAGTTTAAATCTTTAAAAATATTATAAACTTAAAAAAATTAAATGATAAAAATATGAATGCAAGAAGTAAAAATATAATCATAAAAAATTCACGATTGCTTTTATATCCTTGAGAACTTTTGAAAACGAGAATAGTAAATATAAAGAGAGGTTTGAACAGTAAATTAAGATAAAATAAAAATTAAAAATTGAAAAAAATATTATTTTTATTATAAAATTTTAAAAAATTAAATTATTTATTGATTTTATTTTAAAATTTAATAAAATCGTAATGATTAGATGAAATGAGTTGGGATGTTTTTTGAATCCAAACAAGACATCCCATTTGAATTCATAAGCATCTTCAATTTATCTCATTTTCATCATTACAACTTTTTAAAATTTTCACATAAAATATAATAAATTTAATTTATCTCATCTTAATCATTACAATTTTTTTAAATTTTCACATAAAATATAATAAACAATTCAACTTTTTTAAATCATAAAATAATATTATTATTAAAAAATAATACTCTGAAAATATTTTATTCTACTATGCACAAGTCATCTCAACTTATCTCTAAATTTAAAATTATTATTCATTTTAGTTTTAAAATGATCAAATAAACTATTAACTTTTAAAAAAAATTAAGTTACAAAAAACATGTTGCAATCTAAAAAAAAAATTTAAAATCACAATGAATAAAATGCTTGTTTAAATCCTACGCCCTGGTTTTTTATACAAATGGTTTTGTATTATTTTAATATTTAAGGATTTAAAAATATCATTTGTATTATTTTTATTATTTAAAAATTAAAAAATTAAAAAACCTAAAACAAGTATAGGAAATGGAGATAAGGCTAATTGGATGTGAAAAATGGCGTCAAATCGTTAAAAAACAAAAAAAATATCCAATCGAGCGGTTGAGAACACACAAATTTTCTTCTTTTCTTTTATTCAAAACAAAAAAATTCAATTCCTTTCAAGAAAAATTAAAAGAAAAAAAAATTAAAAAAATCTCATTCCACACACTCTCTCTCTCTCTCCCCTAAAATGGAACCCAGTGAGAGCCAACTCAGCTCCTACTTCCGCCACCACCACCACCAGAACCCCATCACCACTACGACCAACGCCGCTGTCTCACCGACCAATGGGCTCATGCCACCCGCAGAAGGTGGCGGGCTCCACATGGTCTACTCTCACCCGTCCTCGGTGCCTTCATCCGCGGTGACGACGACGACTACCACGACGTCTTCGCCGCTGGATGGCACGCCCACGGGTAAGCGGAAGCGAGGGAGGCCCAGGAAGTACGGCACTCCGGAGCAAGCCCTTGCCGCCAAGAAGGCCGCCGCTCAGCAGCAAACGACGTCGTCTCACTCCCACTCATCCAAGGAGAAGAAGGACGCCACCTCTGCTTCCTCCAAGAAATCTCATCTCGTCGCTCCCGGTGGGTCTTTTTCCATTACCCTTTCTGTTCCTTCTCCTGGTTCCGCTTCAATTCCTCGTTTCTGTGTGGGCTCCTTTTGCAAATTTATGGAATTGGGTTTCTTTCTTGATTGTTTAATATATGGGTGCTGTTGGTGGGTTTTCATGACTGCTATTTGGATTTTGATGCTTTAATCAGGATTATATATTTAAATTCAATTGCCTTTATCCCAAAATTATCACCCATTTGCTTGAACTTTAAATTTGGAAGGATTAACGTCTTGCTTGAAAACACATATACTTGAAGTTTTGAATCAACCAATCAACATACTAATCCTGGAAAGTACCCCTTGTTAGGAAATTATGATGAAAATAATGGAATCACAAAGACAGAAAATAAAGATCTAGATTCCAAGGCTAGATGGTAATGACGAATTCTTTAGAACATATTTTGTCCCATTTCAACGTGCTATAGAGTATTGAAAAAATTATTCTCAGGATATAATGAAGCCCTCTATATTCTCATTGTTCTACAGTAGCCCATCGATTTAAGATCACCAATGATAAGCAATAATTCATATGCATGGGTTAAAACTAGCTTATTGTTAGTCATCTTAAAATCCATAAAATTTGAAATAATAGACATTTCAATACCCACTTCCTCGATTTTCAATTTGTTTCCAAACTCTTCCATAAATCTGTTGCCGAAGGAGCAGACCAATAGACATCATATATTGAATTGGACAACGCGTTGAGGATGTGGCCTTTGTATGGAAAGTCATCCTCTTTCCGCTTCCTTCGCTTCTCCTTCAACTCAGCACTTTCTTCTAGAGTAGGATCGGGAATCGCCTCCAAGTTTTCTTCCAAAATGTATGCGAGCTTCAAAGTGGTAAGGAAGAACATCATCTTTTGCTGCCAGCGAATGAAGTTCTGACCATCGAAACGATCAAGACAAACGAAGTCTTGGTTCTTCACTTGGATGGACTACATTGCCTCCATGATACAAAATATGTTCTAAAATTGTTAGAAAATTATAATGAAAATAATGGATTCACAAAGGTAGAAAATAAAGATTTGGACTCCAAGGCTCAATCATAACGATGATTTCTTTGGAACATATTTTGTCCCCTTTCAACGTGCTATAGAGTATTGACAAATTGTTCCCAGGATACAATGAAGCCCTCTATAATCTCGTTATTCTACAGTAGCACTTTTATAGAACAACTCAAACACCATTGTTTTTAGAATTACAAGATAGAGAGATATTTTTTAGAAGATGCATTCCAACGGCTAGGAAATGGCTAGTTTTCTTGTTACGTAACAAATACTGTCTAATGGCTAGTTTTCTATTAAGTAACAAATGCTGTCTAACTGTTTCCTTCTTCATATATTTCAATGAGTTGACATTCTCCATCAATTCACAAGATTTTATTTAAACATGTAAGAAAAATGAAATATTACATTATTATTTAAAATACCCATAATAATATTATCGTTTTAATAAAATCTAACACCCCTTGTACCCTGACTTTGTAAAACGATTGAACTACCCTAATAAATCTTACAAAATACTTGAACTATCATATAGAAATCCCATTTAGTTAGGCAATGGTGTATTAATTATACCATGATTTTCATTCCTGTTTGATTTGGTCAGCTATGTAGTATTTCATTTGTATCCAATTTTTCTCTATTTAAACTAGTAGATGCATTATGGCTTATTCATAGTGACCACATTTTCTACGGCATTTGGAGGCCGGATGCCTTTGAATTGATCATTTTGTTCCTTGTCTTTTTACTTTTTTCCCCTAAGTTTTCCTTTGATTTCGATCGATAGAATCCTCAGTTCCTATAGAAACCTTGTCAAATAGTATAAAATGCCAGAAGCATCATAAGCTTTCAAAATTTATTGATTTACCTTTTATGTTTTTTATATTAATTTTTATTGATTTGTGAGTATTAGGTAAACTTTACAATACTTATGAGATGCACCTACTTCCAACTGATTGATGCAGGCAATGCAGGACAAGGTTTTACGCCACATATCATTACTGTAGCTGCTGGTGAGGTATAGATTTTCTGTTTGACTTGAAGACTTTCAATGTTTTTTCTTTTTTGATGTACAAAACATGTATGGAATACATTCTTGAAGATGCGCACATGCATGTAATACTCAAATAATCTTAGTAAGGTTTAATTTTGATTTATGACTTATTATTTACTTTCTGTAATTCATTTTCCCTTTTTAGTTGTTGGAGCGGTTTGATCTTTTAGGTTGCTTTCCTTTTCTTGGCTTATGGTTTTATCTAAGGGTGAAATTTTGTGCATCTAAACTCTGAAGTCGGTGAAAGTTAGTAACTTGGAGGCCATGTCTGATGACAGTTATTCGAGTATTTTCTCAATTTTCTTTGTTTTTCCTTTAGGGTTTTAGTTTTGTGCCCAATAACTCTTGGAGGTCCAGCCCTACTTGCTGGGAATTGTTGTTAACAGAGATCTGCAAACTTCTACCACTGTAGATTTGAATGATATTCAGGCTGATCGCTGCCTGCAACCATTGGATTCTACCTGAATTTCATAATGTTGCAAATGTTTTTCATGTAGAATGTGGGTTCTTTGTCATTCGGTTTACCTGACTGCCTATGCTTGCCTCATGGTGCACTTGGTCAAACTAGTGTTCCACTCCCATGTGTGCTTGTGAGACAATCCTCTGTAGAAGTCCCAACCTCTATAAAGGAGGCCAGTTTTGGATTTGGGCACCACAAGGGCTAGCTACCTGCTCCTGGCTGAGCCATATGAGATCTGCAATATAGTAGCTGTGTGGTGATACCACTATGAGGATAAGTTGATGAGCTTCATTGATCATGATAACTCCATGTAAGAAGTGTGGAGTGCTTTTGGAAAATATGAAGATGGTGATGAGTAACAAATAGTGGTTCTGCCCCATAATATCAACGTATTGAGCGGGTTGGAGATGTAACAGAAATATTGGTAGCATCTTTTGTGCTGGTAAGGATATCTACGTAATACGTTCAGATTAGATGAGAATATTAGAATCCATTACGGTTAAAAAGTACGGTTGGAAGAAACTACTTAAGATGATGGCAAAGAAGAGAAAATATCATGGAGATAATGATGATGAAAACTCCTTTGAAGTTTGAATTTCTTTAACTCATGAGAAGTTGAATAGATAGGGAATACCACCTTTTAATATGGATAATGTAAATTTTAAAAACTAAACATATTAGATCAACAAATTACAGCCAAAGAGGTATTTTTAAAAAAATAAAAAGGGTAGGAGGGGGCAACCTGAAGTGGCCTTCCCACCTAGGCTTGACCGTAATAACATCTTACTCATTGGGAACCGAACAGGAGGAGCCTAGGTGGCGGGAAGCTGCAAACCCTCCCTTAAGTTGGGTTTGAGCCATAGTTTAGTCCCCAGCCCCACTAGGGAATTCAATAAATCCTTAGGCAGCTAATACCAATAGTGTAAGGTGAATCCATATTCGGATGGAAACCATGGACCTAATACATGCCAACCTATATGGAAGTAACCCAAGGATCATTGAGCCACCACCCTTGGTGGTTACGGTGAAAGAAGTCGTTCACTAAAAGTGATCTTTAATGGGTTAAACTCTGTTTGTGTATCCAAATGTCTTTGATTCTTGATAGGCCTTTCATGGCTTTTTATTTATGTGACCTGATCAATGGGTTATTGTCATTCTTTTTATTGACGTCTCTTCTTTGGGAGAGGTATAAAAATAGTCTGCAGTTTTGTATGATTATCTTTTTGGTTATTAGATTTCCGATTTCATTGTTTTGTTCCCTGAGTTTGACAATTTCTGGGTGGACTAACCTAGGCATCTGCCAGGGTCAACAAACCCAGTCAGGTCCTGGGTTGGTCACCCAAGTGATACCTATGTTTGTGTTTTTTAACTTTTTTCTAGTTTATATTGGTTTTCTATTTTGGTTTAATGTTCGTTTGAGTTTTAGATCTATTGTTATATGTTTTTGATGTTTTACACTATTTTCAAATTTATTTTGGACGTTTATTTTTATTATTTGAATTTTATTTATATATTTTTTTATTTACTAGCAGTAAATAAAATTGAAAGGAGCATAAATAAATAAGAGTTATGAATTTTTGGTATTTTATGAATATTTATGAATTTTCATCTTTCTCTACTTTAGTAAGAAGAGTTTGTTCCAATCGCAGTATCTTCAAACATTTCATTTGGATTAGTATTTTATAAATTATATTTGGTGGTTTATGTATAATATGATATTTATATTTTAATTATCTATTTTAAGTTAGTTTAAATCAATGTTTAAACTTCCATCGCAGTTATTTTATAAATTAAAGTTGATTTTAAATGTATAATATGATATTTATATTTTAATTATTTATTTTAAGTTAGTTTAAATTAGTGTTTAAATATTTATATTTTAATTATCTATTTTAAGTTAGTTTAAATCAGTATTTAAACTTCCATCGTTGGATCCAATCTGGGGACTCAAGAAAAATTGTTGTTATTTTATAAATTAAAGTTATTTTCAATGTATAATATGATATTTATATTTTAATTATTTATTTTAAATTAGTTTAAATCAGTGTTTAAATCTCTACCATTAGATTAAATCTGGAGATTCAAGATGAATTGGTTGAAAATTAAAGCCCCAAACCCATTTTCCCTTTCACTTTCACTTTCTCCCTCTCTTTCCTTCCCCTTGCACGTCTTCCTTCTCTCTCTCTCTCTCTCACCCAATCTCCTCCCTCAAGCAGCCCAGCGCCACCGTGTGCAACCTTGCGGCGTTACTGACCACCTCCCTAGCTTTCCCTCACGCCAACGATCAAACCCCACCTTCGAAGGCCCTTGGAAGCTCCTCCCTCAGCCGCATGCGAGCAACCCGAAATGGGTCTCGGCGCACGGGTTCTCCACCCCTGTGCCACTGCGGCTCAGCCCCAGCTCCACCAAGCACCACCATCGAGTTCGCCTCACGCCGTGCCCCTTGGAAGCTCCTCCCTCAGCCGCCCGAGAGCAACCCTGAATGGGTCTCGGCTCGCGGGTTCTCCACCCCTGCACCACCGCGGCTCAGCCCCAGTTCCACCAATCACCACCATCGAGTTCCCCTCACGCTGTGGACCACTTCCATGGAACCCACCTCCCCTGCTCCCCCATGCCCAGCCAAGCTATTGTGTGGTAATTTTGTGATGGCTTATGGTGATTTTGTACAATTA
>QEOT01002974.1:981-11217 GCA_003123785.1 Pterocarya stenoptera
CCAACTTAATGCAACCCATCCATTGGAATGAGACTCGATGGCTAGGAAAGGAGGTTCCACAAAACTTTTGGCCGTGATGGCGGAGTTGTTCATTGTCAAAGAATGTTAAAAATTCTGTAGAAGTGCTGAGTAGAAAAACTCATATTAATAGATAAAATGTTCGCAAGCAACAATCTTTTATATCCTTTATTGAAATAATTAAAGTGGCATTTCAAATCAATATACTCGATTTAAAAAAATGATGAATTGATTTTAATAATGTCACATAAAACTAAAAATTAAAGTATTTATGTGCCACCTTTCTTTTACTTGACGTGGTAGTGTCTAATAATTTTTTAAAATTTATTAACAACAATTGATTAAAAGATTGTTACATTTATCACGTCAACTATAATGCTAAGATTTCGGAGGTCATAACGATATATCAGTTGATGCCTCATGGCTAATTTTTTTTCTTTTATGAATATAGGGTATAAATTATAAAAAAGGAAGTTGAGAAAAAAATAAAAATAATAAATTTTTAAAACCAACTATTTTCATATAGAACATGTATATGATTTATTTAATTATTTTATTTTATTTATAAATTCGTGTTTTCTTTATGAAATTTGGGGAAAAAAACAACCGAAACAGAAGAAAAAAAAAGTAACGAAACAAAACAGAAAAAANAGGACAAGGAAGACGACCTCGTTGCCATCGTCATCGTCGTCACCGTCACCATCATCGATCCCTGCCATTCCTTTCGTTCGCAAGGTCAGTTATGAGATCCCATTTCTCCCCCCCCCCTCTCTCTCTAAATTGGATTTTCTAAATGTGACTGTCAATTTTCTCTTGCGGATTTGGTTTTTTTGGGGCTTTGTGTTGTTGATCTATGATTTGTTTGGTTGGAATTTTTCAAAGATCTCAAACGTTGCGGGTCTTGATCTTAATTCCTCTCTCTTTGGGTTTTCGGATTTTTAGATTGAGAATGTAGGGGAGAACCTATAAAAAAAAGATTAAGAATGTAGGGGTGATTGGAATTCGGTTGTGTCTCCATTGTACTTCTTAGGATAATTTGTAAGTTTCTTTGGGTTTATATTTTGAACTTAATGTAGGCAGAAGCGAGGAATTGCATTCGGTTATGATTTCTACGAATTTAGGTTGGACATGCTTGACTCTTTGATTTTCATGTGTTTAGCATTTGCGGTTTTATCTTCTGAGTTGTGGTGTTGCATGGATATAACAATTGCGATCGGTGATTGGAACTGTGGGTTTCTTTTTGTTTATTTATACTTCTGATTTTTGGGAAGAATATTAGTGGCATTTCCCACTCGAATCTTTGGATTCCGTTTTTAACAACACATTTTTGTGGGTTTTCTTGGTGGTCTTTGACATTTATATGGATTGCTCTTGTTACCACGGTATTTATCTATATTTGTTTCAAAGCTTGTTAATAACCCCTATGGGCTGGTTCAAGTGGTAAGAGTTTTGGTCTTGGTGGTATACTCCCTCCAAGTCTAAGGTTCAAAACCTTAGGTTCGGACACCTGTTGCCAATAGAAAAAAAAAGTAAAGAAAAAGAAAAACTCCTTTGGGGTTTGTGGCGCTACATATACATTATAGTAGGGACTGACTTTCATGGTGGGCAGCTATGATTTTAATGTTTACACCTATGGCACTTGGACCAAATGCCATCTAATTCCCTGTATCAATCCTGTTTGTGTAAGTAAGTTGCATCTTACCTAACCATAACACGTACAAAAAAAAAAAAAAAAGATTAACAAAAGTATGATTGTGCTATGTGCTATAAGAAGTTTCCGTATAAGAACTGTGAACTTTTGTTTGAAATAGTTGGCCTGTAGGAGGAGATCAACTCGTGGTTTCCTGAAAAGTTGGTGAGTTATGATCTGTGATTTTTGGTCCTTCTGTTTTGAAGATGGCTTTAATAAATGGCTTATTGGGCTTGGCTTGCTCTTAGAAATGTGGGAGGCTTTAGTTCTTTTGAAGTGTCTGGGGTAGCTTGTAACTGTATTCCATATTCTATCTGGCTATTGTTAGTAAAAAAATTTCATCCTTATTTTTATTGAATGTTAAGTGTGAAACAAAAGCTGCAAGGGGAAGGAATTATGTATTTTAAGCACATTTGCTTAACAAGCTGTGGATTCGTGAATCCTGATCATCGATGTTTTTATTTTTTATTTATTGGCACCGGGTGTCCGGGAATAGCATCCCGACTAATCTCAGGGGTGCACATGCCCTTGGCAAGGAGTTTCCCTCAAGTGCATCTAATCGTCGATGTTTTTATATTTAGTGAAAAACATCTAGGTTCATATTGTTTGGTTGCATATGTTTTGTTTTCAACACTAATTTCAAAAAAATAAAAATTTGATTTTTCTGTAGTTGTTACAGCAATATTTGATCTAATTTGAAGCCCGAAAGATGTCTCCAGCATCAAAATCTAAGTCCAAATCCAAGAATAAGCCCTCTGCAGGGTCTGCGAAGGAACAACAGAAGACTTCTTCCAAGCCTGCCGGATCTAATGACAATGGGGGTGGCAGTCCAGCAAGTAACAGTTCAGTCTCCGGAACATTCCATGCCCAAGAAACATCATCAATTGCCTCTTCACCACCTTTCCATGACAGTGGTCATTTCCTTAATATGGATGATACTGATGAGCATTCTAGCAGCCTTCATGGAACGGTCTCCAAGTATGATTCTGTTTCCAACAACGGCAGCTGCTCTGGAGAGTCTGAAGACCCAAAAGAGAAGATAGCTCATTTTACCCCAAAGCAGGAGGCAATACCTGGTTCCGACATTGACAGGCGAGAGAAAATTCGTCTGAAAAATGAGAGGAAGCACCAGCGGCAGAGAGAGAAGCGGGCACAAGAGTTGCATGATCGTTGCAGTGGTTATCTCATGTCAAGAAAGCTGGAAGAACTTTCACAGAAGCTAGTGAGAATGGGGTTCCCTTCTGAACGAGCAATATTCGCACTGATGTTGAATGAGGGCAAGGTAGAGGAATCAATTGCCTACCTTTTGGATGGAAATGAAGAAGAAGCTCAACAGAAGCATATTACTAACCTTGGAAGTGGAGCCAATTTGAAAATTGATATTAGTGAAGACCTTGCTTGGATTTCAGTATTGGAGGAGAGATACAAATGCTCAAAGCAAGAGGTTGAAAGAACTGTTGTTACCTGTGAAGGTGATCTTGAGAAGGCAGAAGATACCTTGAGAGCACAGAAGCAGGAACAATCTGCTACTCCGTTGAAGGCAGAAGAAATTGCAGAGACCAAGAACCTAATGAGACCCAAAGAAGTGCCTGCAGCTTCAGTTACGATACAACAAAGAAGAAATGAAAGGGATTTTAACTACCCAAAGGAAACTGCAGCAGTGGCCCCATTTCCAGAACCAGGGAATAGGAACCTGCAGGTTTTAAAGACAAATCAACTTAAGACACTGGCAGAGGAGAGGTGGGCTGCTACTGGATCAGGACCTACTGCTTCATTAAATTTAGTGCCACCTACTCAGTTAGCGCCCCCAGCTGGAAAAGTGGAGGTGCGGGTTGGTGTTGTTGGAAATGAAGGAAGAATATTACAGCAAGGACTAGGAGGATTGAGGGGGTCGGTAGTTGTGATGCAACGTCCCCAATCCACAAATGCCAAGCAAGACCCTGTTTCTAGTGTAAGTGCGTCTCCTTTAGCTGTTCAGTGGTATGGGAGTAGCGTTCCTGCTGTTGAAAGCATACGATCAAATGGGAAGGTCATACAAAATCAGAGCCGAGGCAGCCTTGGTTGGGAAAATCGGAGCTCAGAGGATTTCCATCATCAGGCTCCTTACAAAGATTTTCCTTTCTCGTTAGGGCCAGTGGATCCCACATCAGCTGGCCTGGGAGGTTCTTGGAGAACAAGTGTTGCATCTTCGCCAATGGTTCCTTCTGATCCTCGGGGCTCACGGAGCACAATGGGTGGATCCTCACATTCGCTTACATTTCCATCCTCTCTCGGGCTGTTTTCTGGTCATGGTTCAGCAGGAACCTTTGGCTTGTCTTCGCCCATGGACTGGAATACAGGGGGCTTGATGCCTGAGTTAGACTATACCAATATAGATTGGACATTGAATTACCCATCACCTTCCAAGTCAAATGGGTTGTTGCTGGGGCTTTCTTCCTTATTGAGGAACAGTTCAGGGATGAGGTTGGGCAGTGCAAATGGAAAGTTCAGATCAGGATTGCAGGATGGTGGAGTGGCTACAGAAGCACCATCTTCTGCCGGTTCGCGTGACTGGACAACTCCTTTTGCAGGCAAGGACATCTTCAGTGTGCCCAGGCAGTTTGTTACTTTTCCATCTCCTTAGGACTTGAGAGCAGAAGGAGAAAAATATAGCATCTGTGGTGGGTCTAGCCAGTCCTTTGTGATGGCTGTATTGACGGTTGTTGCTTTGATTACCAGTGAAAATGCATCTACTAGTTTCTGCCATATTGCTTGGTTTCTTCTATCTTTCTTTCTTTGTTATTGTTTATTAATTTTTCTTCCATTTGGATTTGGAAAAAGAAAAAGAGAGAGGACGGACAGGGTGGTACATGTAACTCATATTTTATGACAAAATAAATAATCATGGAAAGTAGCGAATAGGACTTACTGAATTAAGTAGAACTTGAAATTTAAATTAAAAGCTTTTAAATTTGTACACACAATGAGGAGCAAAATAATAATAATAATAATAATAAAAGCAAGTGAATTTAATTATCCCAATCACGTGGTATTTTGTCGGTCTTGGATGCGTATATAGAATGAAATAATTATTTGCAGAGATTTGTAGACAATACGAAGTATATTTTTATAAATTATATAAAAAAAATATCATACTATAGAAATATCATGATTATATAAAAAAATCATTAATTTTTTTTTTCAGCGTATATCCTCAATCTTATTACATAAATAAATTATGAATTAACTTAATTTAATGTGATATTTTTATTATAAAATAAATATAATAGATTTTATAAAATCATGTTAAGTATCCATATATAAATTATTTATGTATAATTTCTTTGTACATGCAATTGTCCTCTATTTCTTAGTTGATTTTAAAAGAGCATTGACCAAATTGCATACGTCAGATCCAAGCCGTCGAATCATCACGATCGCTCACGTTACATTCAATCTCTCTCTCTCTCTCTCTCTCTCTCTCATGTAGACGCCACGCAATCCCCATTATTTCGAAGCAAATTCCCGACTCTTTCTTCTCATAACACTCGAGAATCTCTCGAAATCAACCAACACGGAAACGTCTGGAGTTTATTTGCGATCAAGCAGAGAATTTGAGAAACAAACCGAGACGAGCCGCTAATGGTGCCACCGGCGGTGCAAGCGGGTCCGAACCCACAACAGGCCCAACAGTTCCTGAGCTCCGTCCTCTCCCAGCGCGGGCCCTCCGCGCTCCCTTACTCCGAGGACACCAAGTGGCTAATCCGCCAGCACCTTGTCTCCCTCACCTCCGCCTACCCTTCCCTCGAGCCCAAAACGGCGACCTTCACCCACAACGACGGCCGTTCCGTCAATCTCCTCCAGGCCGACGGCACCGTCCCAATGTCTTTCCAGGGCCTGACCTACAACATCCCCGTTATCATCTGGCTCATGGATTCCTACCCCCGCCACCCCCCTTGCGTCTACGTCAATCCCACGCGCGACATGGTCATCAAGCGTCCCCACCCTTATGTCAACCCCTCTGGCCTTGTCTCCGTCCCTTACCTTCATAATTGGGTCTACCCTAGCTCCAATTTAGTCGACCTCGTTCGTAATCTCAGCCTCCACTTTGGCCGTGACCCACCGCTCTATTCCCAGCGCCGCCCTAGCCCTAGCCCTAGCCCTAACTCTAACCCTCATCCTAATTTTACTCTTCCCTCTCCTTCTCATCCTGCCAACGCATCGGCTTCTACTTTGGGTTACGCGCGCCCTGAGATTCCACCGAGACCGTACCCGCCGTCTCCGTACGGTGGTCAGACGGAGGATCCGTCGGAGGTTTACAAGAGGAACGCGGTGAACAAGCTGGTGGAATCGGTGCTCGGGGATATGACGGTGATGAGGAAGGCACGTGAGGCTGAGATGGAAGGGCTTTTCAATGCGCAGGCGGTGCTGCGGAACCGGGAGGAGCAGCTGAAGAAGGGCCTCAACGAGATGCACAACGAGATGGAAGGGTTGGAGCAGCAATTGCAGATGGTGCTGATGAACACCGACTTGTTGGAGGCATGGTTGAGGGATAACGAAGCGAAGCTGAGGAGTCACGGCGATAATGTTGACGTGGACGACGCGTTTGAGAGCGTTGACGTACTCTCGAAGCAAATGCTCGAGTCTACGGCCTCCGACTTGGCCCTCGAGGACGTGGTGTACTCATTAGACAAGGCGGTTCAGGAGGGTGCGATACCATTCGATGTGTACCTGAGGAACGTGCGGCTGTTGTCGCGTGAGCAGTTCTTTCACCGCGCCACCGCTGCCAAAGTGCGGGCCGCGCAGATGCAGGCTCAAGTTGCCAATATGGCTGCTCGGATTTCTCACTATGGAGGCGATACCGAGGCACTACGTGTTCGGGCTTGATTGGTTTCTCAAAGGGGTTGTTATATACAAAATCATACAGTTGAAGGTAATATTCCTGTGCAAAATTCTCAATGATCTTTTTTTGGGAGGCCGGGGGGTTTGGGGGGGTTCTTTTCTTTTTCATCTTGTTCGATAATGATTTATGTCGATGGGTTATGCAAATACGTGATGTTGTGTATGTTCTGATTGAACGATCGATGCTTTAAGTTCAAATTTTTGATCTTATCTTTTTAAATCTCATTTTAAAGATGAAGTCATTGGGTCTTGTTGTTACGATCCCACGTCGATTAAGTATGAGATTGGTTGGTTTATAAGCCCCTAGGCACCATTTCCTTGTAAGCCGGTTTTCAAGGGTGAGTTCTACCTAGTGGGTTCATAACAAATGGTATCAGAGCTACCCCACGTCTAAGGTCATGTTGCGACGATTGCAATCGTGCGGCACCGGAGGTGCCGGTATGGCAGTGTTCGTCTGGAGCTAGGAAAGACCTAGCGCACAGCCAGCCCGTGTGAGCGCGGGGACCGCCATGGACGTCGGCTGCGGAGCGTGGTGGTTGTTACGATTCCACGTCGACTAAGGATGAGATTGGTTGGTGGTTTATAAGCCCCTAGGCACCATTTCCTTATAAGCCAGTTTTGAAGGGTGAGTTCTACCTAGTAGGTTCATAACACTTGTTCATTATATAGAGGAAATGTATTTTCAGGCATAAACTGATTAAAATTTGACCTGAAGCAAGCACGCATGACACAACTCAGTGCTTGTTCTGGCGCTTGTGCTTCCCACGACAATGATTTTCTTATGTCAGTACTTGAGGCCAACCCAATGGGTTCTTGCTTCGTAAATGTATGTGTGCGAGGGCTCAATTTCACCTGGCCAAGATGTGATATGGGGCAGCCTCAAGGTTTTACAGGTTTTCCTTTATGTTTTTCGTACAGGGAACTGCCCAAATTCCTGTAACCAAATATATCTATTACTTATAAAATAAAAAAAATCAGATGTCAGTATTTTTCGTTTCTTGTTGCATGCTGCTGTTGGTTCTTTTATTTGAGTTGTGGTTACGATGCTAGGGCATTTTCTGATCACTTATTTTTCCTCCTTGTATGCCTCTGTTCTTTAGTTCTTTCATCCAGTGGATGGGCTATTGTAAGTTACCAGTATATAAGCTTCAATGCTTGTCACATCATTGGGTGAATTGACTTTGTGGTTTTGTAGTTGCATTTAGGTTCTCCAGTTTATTGGGGAGTGTGAAATGTGAATATTGCTGATGCTTTTTCCTCGAGCGATTGTACATGTGTCTGCTACTAAAATTTTATTTCGGCATGCTAGTTTATTTGGTGTTTGACTAACCATTTACGACAGCAGTATTTCTCATAAATTTCAAGTCCCGGTATATTTAAGAAATATGAATTGATCTCTGTTTGCTTCCAATTAATTAGACTAAATGTTCATTAAAATGCAAAGTCTCACAAATGAGTACTTTGATGTCACGATTGATCTACATATTCCAGAGAACAGGATGGTTTTTCAAGGAAAGATTCGTGATGCAATACTACTTATCCAAAAAACTTCGTGATGCAATATTGTAACTATTAGTCTGTCATCAGAAAGGTTGCAAATTTGATCTGTCCTGCTTCAATAATCACGTGGTTTGTGTTTCAAGAGTTTTGGTCTACTGTGACAAGAACTGTAAGTGGACGTGGTGCTGATATTACCCTAAGTCGACCCTCAATTTAAATTAAGTGTGAGGCTTATCTATAGACTATATTAGGACTTGCAGATTGGATAGAGGCACTATCGAATGAGTTCTCTACATGTCCATACTCTGCGCTGAGTCATTGTCTTTAGGAAAGCATCATGTATGTGTCTCCATTTGCAGGACGTGGTAGCTGCCTTCCCAACAGAATGCTTGGTATAGGCGATTAAAGGAGTTAGCGTAACGGCTTTATGGATTGGCAATTTTGATATGTAGTCGTAGGGATTATGCTTGGAGAGTTCCAATGGCTGTTGTTAGCAGTTGCAGTAAGCTCAGAATACCATTATGGCTATTTATCTCACGGGATTCTTACACCAGAATGCAGGCAGGCATTTCATGATTACGGAGTGAGTTTGTCATGTCGTGTTGGCCTTGTAAGTTACTTTACAAAATGTCTCTCGTTCAAAACATGGTTGTATAAAAAGTCATATGTCTATAATTTTTCTTTAATATAATCCTGAACTCGTGAGATGATTAGGATCATCATTCATTAGCATAATTTATGATATAATTCTTTTGAGTTCAAAAAATGACACTCAGAACATTGAGAACTCCACCATAGAATTCCATGCTTTCTAGAATTGGTGGAAGAAATTTGGTAATGCATATATGTTTTTTATATATGGATGAGTGTCCTCTGGATCCTGATATGGATGTGGTTATTGACTGTCTATGGAAAATTAACGTGGGAGAAATCTTCCTTCGTTAGGCGAAAGAGTAAAGAAGAAAAACATTGCAATTTCAGGGATCATATGCCAAGTTTAAAAGCCTGAGTGGAGGAAGTGTCAGGAAACAGATCAAATATGCCTTGCGTGGTACTGTAATGCTAATGGTCCATGATTTAAAATTAAGCAACAAAAAACGAACAGTGAGCAATGATATTGATACATCATATTCTTTTGAATTTTGGGATATATATATATATATTTATATATACATTTTCTATTTTCTTATTTTTTGGAAGAAAGAAAGGAGACAATGGGGGAGGAGGGAAATCAATATGTCGACTGCATTCCGTTTTAGAATATCCAAGTTATGTATAATTTTTTTATATTTATAAAATAATATTAGAAAGTTTTAAATTATTAAGAGTTGCGAATATTATATTTTAAAATTTATTTTTTAAATCAAATTATGAATTATGTGCAATGTAAATATTTTTAAATAGAATTATATATGAGTAATGTTATATACAATCATGAAATGCGCAAGTGCTATTCGTTTTGAAAAAAAAATGAAGTTTATTATTAAAAAATTAATTTTCTTTTTATGTAGATCTCGTATTTATTTATTTTTTTTAAGTAATTATACGGAGCTTCTAGACTTATAACTATTATTTCTCATTATATATATATATATATTTATATGTGTGTGTTAGAACTTGAATTGATGAGGCAAATTGCACCCTCTGTTTTATTCCGATTTGCCGTTTTCTATTTCTAAAGTATCTGCGTATAAAATCCATAGCTTTGAATTATTTGTCGCTCTGTAAGCCCTTCATACATTTTTTTTAAGAAAACAAAAAAAGAGCTATAAATTCCTCCATCCTCGAAGGGCCACAGGATATGTAGAGTTGCGAGAAAGATGAGCTCCCGCCTCTCGCATCTCACACCTGCCCTCCCCGTCACAACCAGTAAAGCTCCGCCAACTCCCTCCAGGTCAAGCCCCTCTTCTTCTTCTTCATCTCCTGTATTCCACACTCTGTCACCAAGAATCCATATTCCTGCTCATGTATATACGCACCCTTCAGCTCTACTCCTTGAGCTTTGCACTTCCTTGAAAGAGCTTCACCAAATTATTCCTCTCATCGTCAAGAACGGCCTTTATAATGAGCATTTGTTCCAAACCAAGCTCGTCAGCTTGTTCTGCAATTACGGTAGCGTAAACGAAGCTGCTCGTGTTTTCGAGCCC
>QEOT01002977.1:9410-53045 GCA_003123785.1 Pterocarya stenoptera
TATATATATATATATATATATATCGTCATTTCATCTAATTTGTACTATGATTGACTTCTTCTGGTGTGCATGATATTATTGATTCTCCCTTTTCTGCTTACAGAATGTAGTCTTTTTATGAAGATTTTGCGGTGATAATTGCATGATATCAGATCATTTTTTTATTGTCCTGCTGTTGAGTTTTCAGCTGGCCTCAATCTCCCGGTGACCCATTGGACAAAGTTGAATTTGTTTGAGAAACTGTACTTCCTGGCATTCCATTATATGAGGGTGAGTTCAATATGCCGACTTCTTGTCTGGAACGAAGTATGAGAAAATCATGTGCTTTGAGAAATTAGTATGGCACTAGTGACTTGGAAACCAATACCTCTAATGCTTATAATTTTCTATTGCAAACCAATATTTAGCAACAAATTAAGAAATAAGAATTATGGATATTAATGGAGTGAACCTCAAGAAAGTGTTAGTTCTGAGAACAGGGGTTGGCAAACCGATCTCATGATCTCATCTCATAACACTGGTGGGTAAATTTTCTGTGTGCTTTGAATTTTTTGATGATACACCACCTGTAAGTTTTGTGAGTTGAAGCATATATAAGCTTTTTGTGTGTCCTCCGTGGTGTCTATGTTTACGAGGACGGTATAGAATGTTATGAAGAACTAGATTCCCGCGTTCCTTCCTATCTTGTCAGATGGGGCATCTCAAAATGTTCTTTTGCTATTACATGCATGCAGCATCCATCAAGAACGACATGGGTCCACCACATGACAAGAAATTTGTACTCTGTTCAAATAGCAACTGATCAAGAAGGTACTTTGTTGATGGAGGGAGATCAAAAGTCGAGAAAAGAGAAAAGGATGCAGAAAACATCTGGTGACAACCTCTAATTTTATAGTCTTTTGGTGATTTCCTTGACACAAACTCTAATTCGGTTTGCAATAAAATACATGATTGAATATGGTTCTGTATTCTGAAGAAAACAAAGCCCTGTAATCTTCAATCAAAGCATACAGTTTAGTGTACAAGAAATTTCAATGCCTTGTCGAGCGTCTCCCTAAACCTGACCAAATTTATCGTCAGATTCTGGCCGTCAACATACACAGCTCTTGCAGCATTGTAGCCCTGCAAGAATATAGACATGGGATCAGCTATGACTGGGTGGTGTGATCCATATTCTTTGAAAAGCGAACTCTCCTCTGGCTCTATCTTGTATTCCATATAATGCACCCCCAACTCCCCTGCCGGGTTTCCATAGTAGGCTTGTGAAGCCCAGTCCAGCCCCAGTGGTACTACTTGCACCATGACTGCCCCAGCAGGTAAGAACACTGCATTTGTAAGGCCAGCACCATGGGCTCCGACCATGACACGGCACGAGTTTATGACCCTGGAAAACTTGTCCAAGTTTGACATCCTGTTAGGCTTCGCCACAATTGCTTGAAAACCCAGTTCCTCTATAATGCCCACCATTTCATCTTCATTCAGAAACGTTCTTGTTTTACGACGAGATATGAGAACTAGCACGGGCTTTTCTATATCAGTAACAGTCTGTGTCTTCAGGTTATATGATTCTCTGAGGAAATTCTTGAAGTCAAACATGGAGTACCCTCCAGGAATTTCTGTAGAATTTACGGCTAGGTTCTCGTGGTACTTGAGCCCTATAACTGCTGCAGGAAAGCAGCGAACACTTCCATCTGTTGCTGGGTTTATGACCTCGAAACGAGACAGGTGGGTTAGAATCCGATTGTATTTTCTGACCCACAAAGGCTTGAAATCGGAGATGACAAATTGCAGGTGGGATTGAAACTGGCGGCATGTGATGAATAAGGGGATGATGACCTCGTTAAACTCATGAAATAGGTTCCCTGTAAAGCCACCAGAGGAAAAGACCACTGCCGGGACATCATGGTTGAAATGACAAGCAGGTGAGCTTACATTTCCAGCAAGGATTAGCACGGGCGTCACTTGTTTCATGGCCGTCTCATCCTCTTTCCTTGCATATGGCCGAACCATGTGTTTAACTTGAACGCCGGAGGATTGGAGGTAAGTAGTTAATGCACTATTGTCAACTATAGCTGGTTTGTTTGTGATACAAACTTCAGAATGGAGGTCAGAGTGGCAAGAAAATCCAGTGGTTTCAAGCCGAGTTCGATCTTCTCCTGTGTGCAGATTGAAACTTTTACACTGATTAGGAAGACTGAAGACCAACATTAATCGTATTGGGTGAATCTGGATCTGTATAGAAAGCTTATGTCGACAAGATCTTATGTTGTGTTTGAAAGCAAGTTAAGAAACAAATCATATTAATACTAAAGATGAAGAGAAACCTCTTACTAATCTTCTTAGAAGAAATTCTAGAGGCTTTGCAACTTCTTTGCCCTTGTCAACCTTTCTGCTGCGGAGACTACGATCTATCTGCTTCCCTACAGTACCAAACAACCCAATTTAGCATAGTCAAAGGAAAAGGGTCCTGGCGGAGGGAAGTTGGAGAGAGAGAAGAAGAAGAAGAAGAAGAAGAAGAAAGAAAGAAAATCTTAAAATCAAAATAGCACTGTGGCAAAAAGGGTATGAATTCTGATCATTATTACATGAATCAAATGGGGTAACATCCGATGTGAAAATTGCAGCATAAAGGAAGAACAAAAAAGACAATAATAATACTGAAGATGCTCCAAGAACCAGCCTGTTGGACTCCTTCCCCATCCTTCATCAATGAGAAATACCTACTTCACAGATCTGTATGTTACACATTGAAAACGTACATGATACAGACGAAAGAATCTTCAGTTCAAGTGCCTCGTCTTTGTCAACCATCTGTTATCATAATTTTTTTTTTTTTTTATGGGTTAATTTCTATGTAGTTTGAACATATGCAACTAGCCAACTATATATATATATATATATATATATTAATTCTTGTTAATTAATTCATATTTATTTTGGGAACTATATATATAATATATGTGATATATTTACTATAATATATTTCGTCGTGAACGGTTGTTACTGCTTCATTTTCTATTCCTTGAATCAATCTTCAAAAACGCATCTTTTGACTGCTTCTGATCACGTGCTTAATTTGTACTAATTAGAAAGAAACTTATCTTATTCTACTGATCTAGAATTTCTACCTTAATGGGCAGGTTGTTGGTCCAAACAAAACTCTAGGAGACCAAGCTCAACATTGTTCATAGTTTGAAGATTCATTTATATATGGCATAAAAAGAAGGAACACACTTGAATGGGCTTGTGACTTGAGGATTGTTTACCAATAAAATATGGGCTTTTATGTCCATTCCGATGCATATTATATGGGGTGGGCTCTTTAGCTGGGTCAATCTAGTCCTGATCGACTTCAAGCAGACCTATACCAGAGAAATGGCTTAAGGCTAGACCAGATTAATTATAGAAAAATTCTATTCATCATTTTTACAATATACATAATTTTTTATTTTTTTATTAAATATGTGATATATGAATGATAAGTATAAAAATTTAATTAATTTAAAAAAATTAAAATTAATAAATAAATAAAAATAAGTGTAATATATGGATATGAGCTTTTAATTAGGTTCAATAGGCCACGTAAGAGGTCCAATAAAAATAGATGCTTTTACTTAATTAAAAATAAGTGTGGACTTAATTATATTATATGAACAATTAGGTCCAATAGGCCACGAAATAGGAGCTTTTACTTCTCTAACAGAGGTCTACTTGCATAATTTCTTGGACTACTGCAGTGTAATACATGAATATAAATTCGTTAATCTTTTTTTTATTGGTATATATCGGGTTTCTGATAACAGCGTTCTAACTATTCTTAAAGATGTATAGGCGCTCGACAAAGAGTTTCTACAAGTGCACTTCAAATAATTCAAGAAAAAAATCCTCAAATAATCCCTAGAAATTGATGCATGAGTGCACTAAGTGGAATTTGAACCTTCGACTTTAGAGGGAGCATACTACCAATATCAAGACCTTTATCACGCGAGCCAACCCTAGCACAGGGGTTATAAATTCAAGTGTGTTCCTTCTTTTTATGTCATAAATGAATCTAATTACTTTTTAAATTCAAGTGTGTTCGTAGTAGCTCATGTATTAACCCACCTAATTACTTTTTAAAAACGATTTGTGTGCGGAAGTTATCTCGCGTATCTAATATTTAAAAAAAAGAAAAAGAAAATTTCTGGATATTATATATGTACTTTGGCGTGCCAAAGCAGAATAAGGGGTCGATGTTCTCTCTAATAATTAAAAGTAGTAATACTGAAATATATTTCCATGGATAATGTTGAACAAGTCCGAGCTCAGTTTGTCGTGTCTATCTGATCAAAATTAAACTAAGGATGTTAGGTAGCTGAATGATCGATGTAATGTGTTTGGTAAGAAAGAGAATCTGATTCATGCATTCAACTCAAAAAGATTCTGATAAGGCCAACCTAATTTGTTCGTTCCGTTTAGATTGAGTGTGCTATTGTATCTTAGATTGCCAATATCTTTGAAGAAAGTTTAAAAAAACTTTTCTGGAGTCAATTAGTTCAGAAGTCATCATGGATTGGCGTTATATATTCATTAGTATTTAGATATTATTGATGATAATATTAATTATGATACGCTTCAAGTGTTAACGTACAATCGTGTGTGTGCGTGCGTGTGCATGTTATATGATTTCTGAGAATTGATCAGGTGGTCTGTACTGTCTTCATCATGTGGTGCATGTATCCATAAGAATATATATCGAGGAGGATCTCATGTGCAAGAAGCCATTTCCATGGACCCCCACAGGGCAAGGGAATTTGACGTTTGAAAGCCGAGAAAGAAAGTAATTCTAATATTCCTTATTACGGATCAGACCACACGAATGAAAAGAGACTTGACTTTTTATAACCAGAAAGGAAAAACATGCATATAAAAAAAGATAAAATCTTGGACAAGAAATACAGCTAGCTAGAACATTCCCGGGAACTGTGATCCCCACACGGCCAAGAGTTGGTCATGCAGCACCTTCTTGAGAGAGAGAGAGAGAGAGAGAGTTTCTTTCCGGTTAAATTACAATCAATTATTCGAGGGAAATTGATAAAAGCACTTTGATCAACATGTTCGTTGTCACCAACTATATATATGTATAATTCGTCTGATCAGTGAAACCTAAGTTGAAAGTGATCATTTTTAAGAGAAAAATAATTAATTAGATTGGTTTATAGAAATTAATTCGTCTGATCTGTGAAACCTAAGTTGATCAAAAGTGATCATCTGATCATGATCTCGTGTGTCTGTGTGTGAAGGTTCCTAATATTAAAGGAAGTGAGCCAATTATGGAGTTTCATATCTTTAGCTAGCTTCAGCTGTCTGTTTCTGTTGTCACGCATGGACTTCAATTTGCTCGGAGTTGGGACGTCCAATAGACATGCATATAGGTGGCTTAAACACATGATGAGCTAAACTACTGCTCCATCGTATAATACTATAACTAATTGCTAATCAGACGAAATTCCGACCGAATTCATGTATTCTGATTTGTTAGCATTTTCCTTAATTCCCCTACTTATTAATTATATACTAATTAGTGTGAATGTTTTATAATATGATTCCAATCCCATGATTTCAAAAGATTTTTATATTCTTTGGAGGGTCACTGCATGATGACAACAAAAGCTAGGAAAAAGACGCATGCAACTCACTTTTTCTCGTAGTCATACACAGAATCTCAAAGGTTCATTATTCCTATAGATCAAGTTAAGAGGCTTATAATTTATTAGTGGTAGATATAAAAGCTAGTTTACCAGCTTTGAGATGTAGATAATGTTCTTGTTTTGCTTATAATTGTGTACGTGAGTACTGTGGTTTAGCTCACACACCCTTATAATCGATCTAGTACTTACAAAATGATCATGAAATCGTAATTCTGTGGCCCATAGCGTGTGCAGATCAAAGAAAAAACACAAGAAACATTATATCCGAATTTATTCAGTTAAGCCATGATCATTACCATGTACAGAGATTAATAAACTTGTGAATTTGTGATTCCCTGCAACTTCCAATATTTAAGTTTATACATATAATGTGACTAGACCTATATATCTCCCGTTATTATATAGACAGGATTGATATGGGGAGATCGAAAAAACAGAAGACCAGCATGACCAGTAGCAGTAGTAACTGAATTAACGTACACTACTTGCAAAACTCAATGAAAAGAAGAACCATGAAAATAATTATTATAACATGGCTGTTCTCCTCCACGCACAATAGAAATCCCCAAAAACCAATGATATAACCTAGAGTATAAGATGAGAGCATTGATAATGGCTCAAAATCAAAAGGCCTTATGATAGAACCCATGAATCCTCTTCCATGACTCCTCTCTCTGCATCTTCAACTGCTTGTAGAAGTTCCCGATAAACGTCTCGGCTTTAGTAAACAGCTCTTTCTCACTGACCTCCTCCTCCTCTTCCTCATCATAATAATATTCCTCCTCCACAGCTTGATCTGCTTCACTCTCCCCGCCTCCTATGAAGAAAAGGCTAGGCATGGAGGGACACTTTTTAACTTTATCCATTTTAACAGGACCGGCGATTTTCTCGGAGGCAGATTTCTCAATAACCTTAGCCTTCTTCTCCGTTGTTTCTGGAGCACCTAAACTACTGTCGTTAGCGTTCTTAAGACCCCCTTTATCGGGAGAGACTTCTGAGGACACCAAAGGTTTTGGGGCAGCAGAAGCAGGATGTTTTTTGTCCTCGGAAGGCTTGGATAAGGAGGATGAAAGAACGCCAGCTTCAGCCCCGAGGGCAATAATGAGGATGTTGATGATGAAAAAGTAGAGGTAGGTAGGCTTCAACGAGGAGGAAAAGAGGGGTGTAATAATGAGAAGAACAGCTAGGAGGGTGAGCATTAGAATCTGAGATTTCTTGAATTTGCTCATGGCTTTTGTTCTTGAGCGAGTGAAAAGCTGTGACCAGTAAGATGGTGTGGTGATCAGGAATATTTGATAAATGAAAAATATTGAGGAGAAGTTTGTAGTACTAGTAAAGACCAAATAGAGGTTTTGGACATATTTATAATTAAGGTGTTGATCAGAAGAGGTGGTGGTGGGAGAGAGATTGATAGATTGGATATTGTCGTGTATAAGGGTGAGAGATGCATATGCATGTGATATCAGTCAACAAAAGTACAAAAGCTATAGAATATTATGAGTGTCATTGTAATTGCCACATGCACCAAATGCACACAGGAATACAAACATATTTCTCTCTCTTTAGTCCTTATCCTAATGTATATTATGACCAAGAACTTGGGTATATATGATTCACATAATAAGATTTATTTTTTATATATATATGGAATGATCATTCAGTTTAAAAGAATGAATAATGACAGATATAGTCTTAGGGTGTGTAAGGTCTGCGTATTTTTTTTAAAAAAATGAGTTCGATATTAAAAAAATAATTTTTTCATATAAATCTCAGATTTATCTATTTTTTTTTTAAATGAGGTACGTGAGATTTGTATATCTTAAGACTCCAAATATCATTTCTCTAAAAGAATAGTCACTCCATACAAAAATGAGATGAGTTATATATAGTTATTTCTAAAACTAGGAAATTTAAATCTTTGCTAAATAAGTTTAAACTTATAAAAAATCCATTGGTGTTTCGAGGTCGGAGGTCGACCACACCACAATAAACTCCAACCTTGATGGCTACCATGGATGGATGGATGAACCAACCATGCACCCGAGGTCACCGCGGCCGTTAGAGATATCAACATATGCCATCCAATTGCAATTGAAAGGATATATTAATGGTACGTACTTGTAACATCACCAATGTAATAATCATAATAATTATGCGTCATTGTAACTAAAGTACTGTAGCAAGCAATAAGTATAGAGACAAGATAAAATAGCCACAAGGGAAAGAGATTAGATTATAATTGGTCACTGCTCGATATGGTCGGTGAAAAGAAGACGCATATACCCTAATTGCCTTTTTTGCTCTTCAATTTTCCCTCTGGGCCTCTTCGTACACGCAAGAATGGGTCCCACACGGGGGAACTATATGTGGGTCCCACGAGATAGAACATAGGCCTGGCCTTCTATAAGATCTATAGTTTTGGACCCCCCCCCCACCCTGGGAATCTGTCCCAGCCAATTCCACAATCCCACTTGTAATAGTGCTCATGCGGTCCCCACGTCAACTTTAAGGCCCACTTGTCTCATTGGCGGTAACATGGGCCGGGATTTCTGTAAATCAAGGAGTACATCGAAAACCATATTTAAACAAAAAAAAAAAAAAAATCACAAAATCAGATAGATTTTCCACCAAAAAATAAAAAAAAAATGCATGCAATACAGGTTAATTACTGCAAACTATGTAAACAGTATCCTGATCACTGTCCTACATGGTTGGCCCATCCTATCTCTGCCTTGATCTTTTTCCACATGCAGGCCATAAGTCCTAGGAGTACTAAAAAATAGGAAAAAGCTACCCCCAAAAAAGGTGGGTCGATCGAGGATAAGAAACATAAATCAGGATTCCACAATTTGCAACTTTTTCATGTTGCCGATCTGTGGCCTAGAATAAGATATAGCAACTCTGAGACATTATCTGCTTGAGTTTATCCGTAAGTGGTCAGGTAGTTTTGTCACTCTTATTCACTTTACTTAAGAAATGTATTAAGATAAATCGTATAGACCTACAAAACTCTAGGGCCCCATCAAGCAACAGAATATTTCTATTTATTTTTAGTTTTTTTTTTTTAAAATATGTATATATAAGAGTTTAGTCTGACACAAACTCAATCAACCAAACAGTAACATGGATCCATCGCCTTGAAAGATTAGGAAGCCTAAGTGGCTAAAATCATTCTTCCAAAATTATGCACTCTATACATCTTCTCTTTTGATTGCTAAAGGCTTCAAATTCAAAATCTTCCTTTTAAGATCTGAAAGAGCTAGTTGCCACAGAGAGCGAGAGAGAGGAGAAGATTTGATAGAGAAATTTCCAAAAAGGTAACACTATGCACCGATCAAACTTCTTTTCCAAGTTAATGAATACATAGAGCAAAAGTGTGCCGGCAAATTAGAGATTCCCTTTATCCTTTTGTACAACTAGGAGCCAAATAATCAAAGATTTTTTCTCTTTGGGAAACTTTAGCCGAAAATGCAGATTGTCCAACGTCCAGGACTTGCGTTAGAGCGGTGGCAAATGACATACGAGTTGAGAGAGCTTGACAGGGATTAAGAATAGCAAGAATGCCTAAAAATGTGTTCCCAGGGCGCACCTTGCAAAGATGTTTCAGCACGTCTTGAGTCATGAACGTTGAAATATCCAAATTAACTCTTTCTTTTTGTTCATTAGAGTAACTGAACTCTGCCGTTCACCACGCCCAATGGATTCCATGTCTCATCATGTCAATACCACGTGTCACGCTCTTACCAGTATTACGTATCACATTTTACTCGAATTTATTTAGATTTATTCAAAACCCAGTTACTACATAGCATTGGCTTGGCCAAATGCATCTTCAAAATTTTGCCAATATCACACTTTTTTATATTTGTCTATTCCATTTAAATTCAATCTCTACATTGGATTAGCCATTTACTCTCTATATAATAATAAAATATTATTAAATTAATATTTTTTTATTTAATTTATTTGTATCACATTTTATAATTCTACCAATTTAATATTAATAATAATTATATTCTAATTAAATTAATATTAAAAAAATCATATTTTTAAAAGTCATTTAATGCTAATAACAAAAAATATTTGATTAAACTCATCAAAAATTTTATCTACATTTCTTAATTACAAACTAAATAATATTTTTATTTGAGTGAGAAATTAATATTTTAATATTTGCTTAGAGTGAGAAATTATTATTTTAACTTTTGGTGAATCAATTTGATTCTTCAAATTTAGCTAATCACTGTAGCTAACATCCAAATTGTTTTAGAGATGCCCAATCCAATGTGGGGTCTTTTTAATACAAATTCTCTAAATTTTAGCCAACCTTCAACTTTACCCAAGCCAATGCTAGTGCTCAATACAGATTTCCTTCCGAGCGCATCACTCATCAAAGGAAAAGAGGCTGTGTGTTGGACAATCCTTCTTATAGCAAAGCATATTTACTTGATTCTAACACAAATCTGCCCCATACCATTCATCCAATAACATGGATTTCTGACGGTCGAGTGTCGACCATCTAGATTAACAAATCCGACCAGCAATAATAGAAAACCAATATCTACCAAGGAATATTTCATTCGTGGGCAGCATCATTTGAAACACTTGCATATTCAATAACACAAACGGGAAAAGAAATACCTCTAAAGCAAAACTTGTCAAATGGAACAAACCATTTTTGACAGTCAATCCAACAAAATAATGACACAGGCTAATGGCTAATAATATCATTTCTAGTGCTTGATAGGTCACAAATACTTGCATGGAGAAAATCATTCTATCTTCCCAGTTCTTGCCATCCAAAAATCAAGTTGCATCTTGGTTATGTTGAAGGCTGGACCCACCGTTTGAGTTTTGGCAAGAAGAGGGAAGATGTATGCTGAGATCATCTAACGAGGGGCTGCCACGGATGTTTAAACCATGCTCATTAGCCAAATGCAAAAGGCAGATGAAACACAAATGTGGAGAAATGTCCTGCGGAGCAGCTGCTTGACAGTCAACAGGAAAGGAGCACAAGAGCTGTCTGAAGGAGATCGTTTCTTTGCAAAGCTTTTGCTAAGGAACATATTATCGAAAATAAGAGAGATATTTTTCAACTGAGCTAGTAAAGAAACGTTTCATTAAAGGAATAAAAAGGGACAGGTAGCAATATACAAGATAAGTAAAGAAAAAAATAACATTAGCACCGATTCATTAAACGCTATTGGAATTCATGTAAAAGAACAAGCAAGATACAAGAAATGCACAGGGGGCAGCAAAATCAATGAAAAATTAACATTGCCTTTCTGCCAATAGCAAAAGTGGTTTGCTTACCAAACAATTAATGTTCATATTCTTACACGAAATCTTGTATTCATGTCGACAAGAAACTCTATGCACGTTAAATTGCAAACAAACTACAGATACATCCAAAAGTTTAATTTATTTTTGTTGAAATTGTGCAATTAAGCTGATAGAGTTGGAACGGGTGAGCTGCTATAATTATGAGCTCCATCAGATTGGCGGAGAGCTTAAAGTCCTATCCAAGTTCTGAATAGATTAGTTCTATGAACTTAAACTTTCTATATAATGAAACTGGAATATGCAAGACCATCAGACGAATATAGACAATAATTAAAGAACGTACTATATGCGTCAGAAGTAAATCTAGGGCAGGTGAAAAGAATATGCTCACTGATTCGGGAACTTCAGAAGATTCTTGTATATGCTCCCACAGAGTTTCTTTGAGTGAATGCACATCAACTTGTTTTGAAGTTTTGGCATATTGGACTTCAATTTTGTTTACCTAAAGCATCACAAGTCAACTCTCAGGACAAGAAAAAACTAACAGCACTTTTCTGGGTAGTTATGATGCATACAATTCTAAGAAATGATTTGTTTGACAAAGTAATCTTCAACCAACAATGCCCTAGATTTAAAAGGGGGGGAAAAGAACATTAAAAATACCAATAAAAAAGTTGTCTGCCCCAAACTAAAGACCATCCTCCACTATTGTTGCTCTTCTGGTAAAAAATCTCTTACTCCCTGTAACTCTCCTTCCATTCAGAAAGTGTTGTTCTCATATAGGGAAAAGGACATGGAGAAACAGAAACCCTCTTATCTTTCACACCACACTATATCTATTGCAAACTCCTACTGAGCTAACCAAAGATTCAAAAAATACTAAGATTTACTCAAACCTTTCGGAAAAAAAAGAAAGAAAGAAGAAAAATAGAATGAAAACAAACCCGGCGAGGCTGAGAGACAAGTCTATCTAAGTTGTCCACGTCATTATGAAAATGTCCATCATCATATTGGCCATCAAGCACACTCTCATTGTCCCATGATGGCAATGCTTCATCAAAGTCATTGTTTCCTTGCCATGAGTTATCATCTGGATAAAATAATAAGGCAGTCATCATTCAATACAATTAATATATTCTCTCCAAGTGCCCAAAAAAAGACATACATATTCTCCCCAAGTCTACTTGGAGAAACGCCTTCCAATTCTTCTTGGAGATACTTCTTGTGATGTCACAAGAGGAAAGATAGAAACACTATGCCTACTCTTCTTGGAGAAACATTATGCTTATCATCAAATGCTAAGACACGGTACACTCTAACTTGTGACATGACACCAAACTCAATAAACAACTAGGGAAGAAGAATTGTTAGAACTATAAGATATTATAGTACATTTGACATTTATGCCTAAATCTATCAAAGAGGATATATCCTACAGAAACTGTCAGATGCCCTCCCTCAGTCATGAGAAGATACCATAAAACCTAAAGGTAAACAAACTATCATGCCGAATATCAACACAATCATGCAAATATGTATTACACCTGCATATGTAATGTCCACTCATGTTCAGTATCAAAGACAAAGTTGGAACATTAGATAATCATGAAAGAGGAAGAAGGGTTCATACCAAAACATTTTCTTCTCTTCCCAAGGCACTGCAATCAAAATGGGCATTTCACATTTCATTGTCAAACAGAACAACATTACAAGGACCAAGAACAATTTTAAAAAGGGCAGTAACACGATTACCGGAATACACATTTTTCTCAACACTATTTGAGCATTATATCATATATTTTAAGCTGTGCATGTGGAAAAAATTGTCATTTGTACTCACTTATTAGTTACTACCAAGGAACTACATAATATATGCTGCTAGTGGCTATATATATTCCACCCATCATGAACTCAGCCAAATGCCTATAAACTAACTGTATGCTGGATGGAGGCCCAAGATTGACACTCGGTACTCAAAAGTTTGAGATCAAGCTGACCTAAAATAGCTCCACTAGACCAAAGTTTAAGCTACATTACTGGCAACCAATTTGGTAAATTTATATATTGCAAGGGATTAACCTACATTACCAGAACATTGGGAAGAAGGAACAATTTGATGAGATCCTCGGGTTGATAATGGCAATCTTCTGGAAGTTTAATTTTAGCTGGTGTTCTATTTGCTGGTAAAAGTAAAGACTTCGGATTTTTAGGGGGAAGAAAGATATCATGCACTTCTTCGTCCAAGGATTTTTTAAATTCGATGTCAACTTCAGTGAGGATTTTCTTCTTTGCTCTCTTAGTTGAGACAGTTGGTCCACCTTCTGTGGCAGTTGCATCCTCTGAACCTACAAATAATACCGCATAGAGTAAATTTAGTTGTTAGACACAATATACAATACAAACTAATAACATAATTTTCCCCTCATTCCTACCCTTAGATCTGCGATACTTCCAGTGATCAGGACCTGCCCATGCATTTTGTTTTGAAGCAACCCCAAGCCCTTGAAACAGAAACATTGAGACTTTCTCAAATGTGTCATCCTCATCAGGTTCACGGAATGTATAAGGATCATTCCCCTACAAAATATTAGAAAATTAAGTAAGTGGCCTTACATATTTGTTTCTTTTGCCTATTTGTACTTACCAAAAAAAAAAATTTCCAAAAGGTTCCGCACAGTGGTAAATTTAGGGGGTAGATGAGGCAGTGGAGGCCGGGCCGTATAGGTTGGAAGGTTCCCTTAGGTTAAAAAAGATTACAGTTTTAGGGGGGAGGTTTTCTTTGTATGCCAATACTCATTTGCTTAAAAAGATAACAAATTCCGTGGGTAATTATGATCTGAGCCTTCCAAGAAAAAACTCCTAGGTTCACGGAAGAAAAAAAAAATCAATGAACTCAATCAAAAACGATTTCAGCATGCCATACGTAACAACTACCTCATGATGACTTTGAAAAGTAGGATCTCCAAAACTGGAGCTCTGATTAACAAAACTTGTCTCGTGATCATGATCAGAGATCGATGCATCATGACTCCCAAATAAATTAGAATCAAAATCAAATTCACTATCATCATATGCATCAACAATCACATCTGATTCCTGGCCTACATCAAATGTTTGTGATGGCCTTTGATTATCATTATCAAACAGACAGACAATATCCTTGAGAGTCGGAGAAATCTCATTCATTGCACGCATGTTCATCACCATCTGTTCAATAGATTCTACAAAGAAGACAAGCAAATGACCGAAACTTGAAGAATAAATGAAGAAAGGCAATACATAGACACAGATGTGAGTGTGGGAACATGAACTAGAGAGATCAGAACTCTTATTTCATACCTTTGGCAAAAGAGAGATCAACCATATCAGAAGTATCATTTTGGGATGAAGATGATTTGCACTTCCCGGGTACTTCAAAAGAATCAAAAAGTACCCGGCATCCTCCATATACTCCAAGGTTATTCAGTAGGAGGCCCTTGGCTCCACCTTCATCAAATTTTGCAGATGTCTGATGATATAGAGGATCCACCGAAAATGCAACTAAAACATCAGGAATACAAATCAAAATTCAAAGAGGAAAACAGATGAGAAAATGCAGGGTTAAAAGGAGGATATGAAGTTACCGTCAAACTTCTTGACATTAAAAACTTCAAATGAGGATTCCAATGTTGATAGTGGTGATATCTGTAGAAGCGCTTGCATGAGTTTGCAACTGCAGTTTAATCCACTAATGCCATGTAACAAAAAAAAACCTACCTTTCTCTCAGGATTTTTCTTAGAATGAGTGCCGTCCAGCCCATTGTCAACATTGTCTCCATCTGCAACAGTTTCTGTTAGAAAAGCGTTGCCATAGGAAACTGAGCAAAGCGCCGAAGCATAGATATCTCTTCACCAAAAAATGCTGAATTTAGTAGATAACATTAAGTTATCAAAATTAGTTGATAACATTAACGTGTTAAAAGACAGCGTATAGTTACTTTTGAAAAAGCACTGAGAGATTTAATACAAATTGCAGTTCTGCAATACTTAAGTCGCCAATCTTAATGGCCAAGTTACCATTTTACTTGACTACCTTAATTAGTCGATACATGAATTAACTATGTGAAAGCAAACGGAACCAAATTATGACTGAACATTAGCTATAGCTCTCAGCCAACCTTGTTCATCTTCTATGCCAGCTCGATTGATCCCACCCAAGACCTTATATGCCTCTGAGTGCACGGCATCCACCCTAGCAGAGTAAATTTTCACCCCTGCCTCCAACGTGCAACTTGCCTATGATTTGAAAAATAGATAACAACAATCAAAAATTCAGAAAGGCAACACAATAGGCAGCAATTAATTTTTCACGAAAGTTCTCAAACCTTTTGAAAATTAGTCTCTGCGTTGTTTTCTGCTTCAACTTTGATAACCTCACTAAGATGATCTATAAGCATCAGCTCCCAAGTATTCTTCTGATTTATTTTCTACATTACGCGGGAAATCAAAAGAACGAACAAAAAGACAATACAAAATGAATCCGTAACACCATTCGACCAGAAGAACCAATGGTAGAGCCAAATCGTGGCACAATATTAGTGAAAGCATGTACGTTTATTTTTGTTCGTCTGCGTATTGAGCGAGCGACTGCTTAGAAATTTGTTCGGTTTAAAAATTAATTAGGAACGAATTATTCAAAAACCAACGACAGATAAAATAACGAGGCAAATTGTGCTAAATAGGTAACAGAAAGGTGAGAGGGGTACGGACATTTTCGCTGGCAAGTTTAATGCAGTTATGGTACAAGTCGATAATGCGTTCTTTGCTAAGACAAGAATCGGGAGGAGGCGAAGGGGCAGTTGTGGAAGCAGCAATGCGGCGATTCGCAGCGGCACGTGCGGCGCGTGCCGCGGCGCGTTCGAGTTGGTCATCGTTAGAAGCCAGGAAGAAGGGGCTGGTCGGTGATTGGAGCCGGTTGGAGGCCATTGGAGCTCTTTGAGTTGCTGCCAGTGATGGCTTAGGGCTCAGTAGTTCTTCGGCCATCGATAAGAGAGAGAAGGAGAGGGAAGGGGGAGAGACTCAAGAGAGNTTTTTTTTTTTTTTTTGTCCATTTTGGTCTCTGAAAAGTGTTTCCATCCGGACCATTCGGTTATTTGCCCCGCCTCGGACGCCCTTCTGAAATGAAAATTATTAATTTTTTAAATAAGCGAAATGGTAGAGCTATTTACCGTGGGAGAAAATCCCCGAAGGGCCAAACACCAGATTGAAATCTATCGATCTCATCCACCAATACATATCCCTCATTTATACAAAAATATGGGTCCTTTCACTTTATAATTTCGGAAATTCTCATTAAAAAAAATAGTGCTACATATATTTTACTTACAAAACTCATTTTATCAATTTTCTTTTAAATTTCAAATTTCATAATTTTCAACGTATCAATACTGACACGTAGAAAAGTAAGTTTTTTGTAAAATAAATTTAGCATTTTCCTTAAACCCAAGCCATCTCAGTGACGTAAATGCATCCTATACTCCAGCACCAGCTGCATTTAGAATTTAATTTAGTTTGGCTTCCAGCCACTTAGAGATTTGAATCAAATGGGCATAGCTGATCCTAAAATTTCTTCGAAAACAGAAATTATATAACACCACAAGAATAACAATCATCTGAAGCTGGGGGACAGTCTCAATCCATGATTTTTTGAAGACAATGGCAATATATAAACAATTTGTTTTCACCAACAATGAGGAACCAATTATATTTAGCATTCATCCAAGCGTATGAAGTCTAGTATGCAAACATCAAATTAAGACCCTGAACAATTACAAGCAGATTCACTAAGGTCTGCAACTTCTTTTGAATTCCATTTCTATGTACACGAAAACTTGCATCGACGTCAAAAGCTTTTCACCGTCCACCATTGAGGCCCGGGCACTGCCATTCACTATATCATATCTGCTAACTGGAACTTTTCATGAACAATGCTACCATAAACCCTAACATGGCACCTGCAACAACCTGCAGCAATACCAACAGAGCAATATTCATCTGAAGTTATCTGACAAGAACCACAAGAGTTCCAAGCATGTAGTTCAAGAAAATAAATCCTTCCAAAGCATCACAAGGTAGGGATCATTTACTCCAAATTTGCATGTTTCAGAGCATGAGTTGGAGTAGCATGTGGTACACAGACTTCAATTTTTAAATAGAACATTTTACGCCCTAACTATCAAAAAACAAATTGCATATCAATAACCACAGAAATGATTTCAAAGGCTTGCCTACTCAAAAGAAAGGCAGGGGGAATGGAGCTTGGGAGTTCAGATCTGCAGCTATCTCTCTCGTTGCAGGGAGTTCAGATCTGCAGTTCTCTCTCTCTCTCCTCGTCAAGGCAACGAAGAGTCGAAGAGGAATGGAGCTTGGGAGCCTCTGCATTTGAAACCGAAGGTCTGATTGAGATGGGTCAGATTGTGCGCTTTTGGGTGGAATCGAAGGCTTTTGAGCTTTCACCAGAAACATGGGGGTCCTCAATAAATATTGTGGAGAAGATCAAAAGGGTTTGGAGGTCTGTAGTTATGGGTCGTAGTGGTATAGGGTGGCTGGTGGCTACGGTGGAAGCAGTATTACAAGCAGAGAGAAACTTGGAATTCACAAAACACTTGCGAGACGGTAACATAGCCTTCGTGGCTCAACGAGGCTCCAATGTACATGGTAGATACATGACTGTTACCAAATATGGTGGAGAAAAAGGCAGGTAGAGTAATCTAGTCATTTCGGAAGAGTATGAGGGCTAGGTTGCGAGAAATTTTTTGTCCAGTTACGTAAAGCCGCTGCTATGTTTTTATCCATTCCTGATGACGGGTCATGGCGGGAAAGCCAGGAGAAGACATCCAGCCATCAAAACATTAATTTGGAGGTGAAACAAACAGGCCCAAGCACAACCATGGTGGCGAGACGATCATATGTGGCAGCTCTAAAGAAGGGTCATGCTTTGGCTGCTCAATTTGATTCTAGGGGCAAGAAAGGGAACTGTGAAAGTGGCCTGGCGACTATGCAGACCATGCAAGGTCAGAACCAGCAAAAGGAGTCTGACTATGGAAATATGGCTGAAAGAGAGATGCTTAGTACATTAAAGGAGATGAAAAACCAACTTGTCTGGAGGTAGCGGTTGCTTTTTTATCTACAAAAATAGACTTGCTTTCAGCTGGAGGTAACAAGGTTGTAAGGCCCAATAAGAGGGATTCCAAGATAGGCTCAAATTCATTAAAATTAGATAAAAGAAAACATAAAGTAGGGTTCGGCCCAGTCCCTATAACCAGATCTAGAAGAGTGGGTCAAAAGGAAAACAGGGTCATTCGAAGTAGGTTCCACGTCGGGTATCGGCGTAGAGGTAGCTGAAATGGAATGCCCTCTACCACATGTCAGCATTCTCTCCCTGAAGAAACGACGGCACCCTCACTGGAGCTGAGTGATATGCAGAGGCTTGAAGGAGATGTAGGGTCTGCCGAAGTGGCACATAATGGATCGTCAGGGGGTGACGCATCTCCAGTTCTTGCCGAAGAAACGACAACACCCACATTGGAGGTGGAAATTTGTGGGTTTGCCGCCAACCCAAAACCTCCAATGGTGACCATGGCCTCACCACTCATGACAGTGAGAACCAATTTGTCAATATCTCTTCAGACATCTTGTGACAATAACAAGGGTGTTTTGAGGAGGTAAGGCATTTGAATGCAGGGGATAGTGTGGAGGAAATTTTTGCCTTGTCATTGGTGCCTTGCGAGGAAGAATGTTTAGGGCCTGGTGTACAGTTGGGAGCTGAGTCTGGGGAAGATGTTGTTCCCTTGATATCTCTTCCTCCATTAGCTAGTGCATCATCGGATTGGGTTCTGAAAAAAGTTAACAAAATACAGCAGTGTGTGGGGATTACATGTGGATGATTTGACAACCAATTCATAGCACTACTCACTGCTATTGAGGCAGGTCACCTACTTGAAACGAAATCAAGATTTAAAAAGAGCAGGAAGTTAAAGCATCTTACTTGGGCAATCAACTATTGTAGGTAGGGGTGCAGTATTAGTTTCAGGTGTAGTATGTAGAATGTAGCTTCTAAGGGAGTTTCGGGTGGTGTCTTAGTTTTGTGGAAACAAGGGATTGGGATAGTTACAGTTGCTTTGCTGCGGGGAGGAGCTTTTGTCCCAATCGGGCTTGGTGTATATTGGATGGAATTACTGGTCATTAGGAGTACTCTATTATGGACTAGGTGTTCTCTCTTGTATACACACAAGGTACTTGGTTACGTCTATTAATATTAATAAATTCACTTATAAAAAAAAAATAGGCAGGGGGAATGGAAACCACATTTGTTTGTTCCACACAAGGAATCAAGATATTACTATCAATGGTAAGTTTTCTCATTTACACTAAAGAAATCAAACTGGCAAGATCTACATCATGCCTTGAGACTTTTTTCCTGTAAGTAATATAATCTAACAAAGAGGGGCGCAACCCTAGTATAAAAGAACTCCATGCCTTGACAATCATAGTAAGCCCAAACAAGATCATCATTTGCTCTTTTCTTTTCACAGCGAAATGCCCAGCAAGGAACATATATGAGAAGAACATAGATTTAACCTCTTTCTGTTATTGCCTATTAAGTGGGGGCACCTAGACCACCTTTCACACTAATAATATACAAAGCACTTGATCAAGCATATGTTGTAGGCATAAGGACAATAGCAATAACTTCACTTGTACAAATCTAAAGCAAACAAGAGCAACAGACCTGAAGTGGAGTGTGACCAAGTGAATCTCGTAGAGGTCTAACATTAGAGACAGGGTGTTCCGGAGGTAGCTCACACACAATTTGATTTAGTAACTGCAATGAGCAATATATTAAATAAAATTACCAAAGTCTTGTCATAGAAATCATGGCAATGTCAAACTATGACACATGTTTGTATAATGCAACGGTCTCTTACAAATACACCCAATAACCCATTACTTTCGGCAAAACAATTGAGACTGCCATTAATTGTTAGATTTATTAAAATGATAAAATTATTTTGGGTATTTTAAATAATAATGTAATATTTCATTTTTCTTATATGTTTAAATTGCATTGATGGAGAATGTCAACTCATTGAAATATATGAAGAAGGAAACGGTTAGACAACATTTGTTACCTAACAAGAAAACTAGCCGTTTTCTAGCCGTTAGACAACATTTGTTACGTAACAAGAAAACCAGCCATTGGAATGCATCTTCTAAAAGATATCTCTCTATCTTGCAATTCTCAAAATAAGGGTGTTTGAGTTGTCCTATAAAAGTGCTACTGTAGAACAACGAGAAAATAGAGGGCTTCATTGTATCCTGGAAACAATTTTGTCAATACTCTATAGCACATTGAAAGGGGACAAAATATGTTCTAAAGAAATCGTCATTACGATCGAGTCTTGGAGTCCAAATCTTTATTTTCATCCTTCGTGATTCCATTATTTTCATTATAATTTTCTAACAATATAACAAAGTAAACTGCCAGAACTAAATTATCTTACTTCGGCTTGGCGACCAGCATGAAGTCTTACTCCAGAAGCATCATACATTACCTGCACGGAACCATTAATGTCAATCCAGGCAGCCCAAGCCCCAAACCCAGATAAGGTTATGGACATTGATAACAAAAAAAAAACATTCTTTCATCAGTTAATCACAAAAATAAACATAGAAACCATAACAATAAATGAAGTCATACAAAGGCTAAAATGGACAAAATATAACCAGAACTTCCAGCCCAAGGAGTCCACACGATAGCAAATAAATACTCTCGAAGAACAAACACAACCATTACAATATATATTTGAGGATTGAAACCGCAAAAGGCACATGGATGATGCCCTAAGTGACGTAGTTCTTTAATGTAAGCAATGCGACTCCTCGAGTGGCAATGAACGCGTCCTATAAATAGATCATTGCGTGAAATTGCAAGCTTTCGTGTACAAGGGCAAAGAATAAAGTAGTAAGCATAAGGAAGCATGCCTAACGCACACACAAGAATGAATAAGACCTGGTTAAGAAGTACATACAACACATGCCAAGACCACTGCAATAGCAAATGCGGGTCCTCCGGTTCCTTCTTGCAAGCCAATGGCAACCGCAAGAGCCGTCACAGTTGCTGAATGTGATGAGGGCATCCCACCTGACGCAAGCATCCTTCTAGAATCCCATCTCTTCTCCTTGAACCTGCACGTCTAGGAAGTATAGTATATATTTGAGACATTCATTAAGCGAAGGCTTATGCATAATGCATGAGATTTAGAAGAAAACCAAATTTCAGTTGAGCCCGGTAGTCGAGAAAATTCTTGGATAATCTCGCAAAATCAAAAGTGCCCATCTACGGCCAACAACGATGCAATATACAACAATCAAAAGAAATCCTCGAGAGAGAGAGAGAGGGTACTACCAGGTGGTGAAGAGCTTGAGAAACTGAGCGAGGGCGAGGGAAAGGAAAGCGGAGAGGAGAGGAACGTTAGAGGGGATGATGGACGGCTGGGATGATGCCGATCGGAAGCTCGACGACGCATCAGCGGCCGTCATCACTTCGTCCATTCTAGAGAGAGAGAGAGAGATTGCTGCCTGGTGTCGCAATTGGATTAGATTTGGGGGAAGCAAGCTGCAAAACAAGGGAATAAAACGCAACACACCACAGCATGTTGGGTGGGTTGTTGGTGGAGCCGCGCAATAGAGTGCCATCTTTCGTCTTAAGTGGGAAATGAAATATGAATTCCCTTCTCTTTCTTTATTTTACGAAAAATTCTATTCATATTCCTTACATATAATATTATATATTTTTTTCTCTTATTAAACATGTGATTTATAAATAATAAGTAAATAAATTTAATATAAAAAAGCTAAAAAAATAATTAAAAAAGTTTTAAAAATAAAAACATAAAAAGAAATATGATATATAATATGTCGAGATAATTAATAGTAAAATTTTTATTTTATTTTATTCACTTTTTTTTTTTGGGATTTTATTCGTGGGCTTACTCTGAAATCTCTTCCTCTTTTCAACGTGTTCTGTATTTACAATTTTACACCGTCATTCAATGTTCAGAAAATAAGTTGGCAACTTTAATTTTTATTGAAGGTGATTCTAACTTTGTAAAATGTCCCATACTTATTTGTATATTTATATATAGAGAAATTATATTTACAGTCGTAGAGTATGCAAGCATCACATAATTTTTTTAAAAATAAATAAATACGAGATTCACATAAATAAATAAAAAAATTAATCTTTTAATAATGAATCCACTCTTTTTTAAAAAAAATTGTGGAGCTCTTACATATTTCATAATTACATATTTCATAATTACATGTAGTATTATTTATACGTGTGTGTATATATACTAGGCCAGGAGCAACGTGCAAGGCACGTTAGCCTAGTTGGATGAAATGATTATTTTTAAAAAATAATATATTTTTCATATGATCACAATTTTGATATAGCATTAAAAATTTCTTTCCTTAAATTTTTGCACGCTATATTAGATCAGATAGGATGTGTTGAGGAAAAAAAGGGGCTTCAGCATAGGACTTCTCGAGTTGATATTCACATACCATACAAGAGAACATGAACAAGCCCCCTTCAGTGAGACCTGGCTGAACATATACACAAGTTCTTTTCAAAATCCAATACACAGCCTAAATTTCTTGTGGCAACCACTCCAACAAAAACATTCTAATACAAACCAAAGCTTGTATTGATTATGAATTCTATCATAGTCCATGCTAAAATTAAATGCATGTCCAAAATAGCATATATGTTCTAAGGATATCAGTAATAACTTACTTATCAAAGCAGATTTTAGTACTAATATTAGGATGGAAGAAAAACATTACTTCCATATTGTGGGAATTAATCTGTATTGACATGTATTGTGGGAATTACTTCCAGATTTTGCAGCCACATTGATAAACTCCTGCAACAGTTACATCATTACAAAAATCTATTACTCCTTTCTCTAAATTAATCCATGAATTTTTTTGACAAGTAAAATAAATTTTATTAATACCAAAAGAGGAATAGGCATAGCCAGGGTTCATAGGACAGAAAGAAGAGAAAACATCTAGATTAATTCACAAAATTGAAAGAGTAATATCGAAACTCAAGAACCCAAATCTGATTCAAGCTGATTTGATGCAGAAATATGATAAAACGGTTAGAAAGTACCACAACCTCTAAAACAGTAGGGTAGAAGCAAATTGAAGGGGGAAAACGACCATACTATTGAACCGCATGTTCTAGCTTTCAATATTTTATCTCATCCCTTTGGAACTTAAAAGGTTGCCTGCCAATAGCAAAATATAGTCGCTTCCAATCAATCCGATCGCAACTCATATCATCACATAAAGTCAAAACAATGTTGACAAACTAAGTGGATACCAGGCATATCCATGGTTATTAAAATCTGAATTCAGATTCTTGAAGGCATCGCCGATTCGGACCGCGTGGTACCCTCCCTTCCTGTAGTCCTCTGTCCCGTCGTCCTCCGATGTGTAGTCGTTGCTCTCCCTCTCATCCTCCGAAGAACAACACTGATGCTGCTGTTTCTCCTCGATCTCCAAACCCGCCTCTCGCTCCCCCTTCAAAATTTGCAATCTTTCACCAAATCGCTATGATTTAGGGGCTTGCGATGTTGGGGCTTTTGAGTTTTGGGTTAGAATTATGCGACGAGAGCGAGAGTGATTGGGAGGGAATGAAAAGACTAAAAGCCCTGTTCGTGAACATGTCTGCAAATGGAGGAGAAAGGAGGAAGAAGAGAAAAGAAGAGATTAAGACAATGAAGAGGAAAGAAACGATGCAGAAGAAAAAGAAAAAAGACAAATGGACAAAAAAATTTAATGACTTGCTCACGTGTGTTTTTTAATGTTGTTTATTTATTTAATTTTTTCTTTCTCTTTTTTGACTCTTCAGGTTTATCTCTCCGAAATTTTCACTTTTTTCGATCTGAGACTCTGGGTAGACGGTAAAGTTTTTTTTTATTAGTGCTTCTTAGGTAAGCGTGCGTCTATGTAGTGACAGTAAAAAGTAAAAGAACAAAAGAAGTAAAAAGAAGATAAGAGGCTGACACAGGTAAAGTTATCCCTTCTCCTTGAATGATGCACCACAGACACGACACAAGAGAATAAAGTAGAGAGCCAAAATACAAACACACGAAAACAATAAAAACACTGTTTATTACTGTAGCAATTTGATAGCGGCTTTTAAATTTATTTTTGAGTTTATTCTTTTTAAATTATTTCAAATTTTTTATTTACTATTCATATAAAAAATTTGATAAAAGAAAAAATTAAAAAAAAATTATAAAACGTAAAGTATAAATAAATAGTAAGAGATTGTGAAAACTTTTTGAAGTAAAATAATCTCTTTCCCGTAACTGATGTACTGACTACTGACCCACTCATACAAATTAAAAAAAAAAAGTAATTGTGCGAACAAAACAGAAAGAGAAAAGTGATCGAAAATTTACTGTTTATAAAATTGAAGGATAAAAACGTAAAAACACGAATAAAACAAAATAAACTGAGGGATAAAAACGGTAAACAAACAAGATAAAGAGACAAAACTGTAAAAATACGAATAGAAGACTAAAATAGAGCCGGCAAAGATGAAATAAAAAAATGGTCGAAAATCCAGTGGCAGATTGACAGATATTTGACAGGTTATTTGATCATAAATTTTATACCTACATAGGCGGCAAAATATAAAACACAAAAATAATAAACCTAAAACATCCTAACACTCAACTATAAAGAGCTGAAAAAGAAAAAACCGACTGACACAATTACATCCCATTTCTGACATAACACCGAAAAGATCAAAAGAAAAATAAAATCTAAAGTTGCACTGCACCAAAAGATAAAAAAACCTCACTTAAACGGACACAATGGGAGTAAGACACAACAATACACGGATTATACACGGAACAACGAAATACTGTTCATTACTGTTCATTTGTGATAGCCTCTTATATAATAGAAAGAGATATATATGCGCGACACTCCTCATATAAGTTATTTCAATTTTTTTTTAAATGATTTTTTGAAAATATTGGAGAGATAATTACTTGAGGCCAAAGTGTTTTTTATTATTATTTTATTTTTTACTCCTGAATCAGTCATGATTTATTTTTTATTTCGTTTGTATGGCTCAATTTTCTCACACGCACTTGCATGTGACCAGAAAGGCTAATCATGCGAAAGGAAATTTTTTGTGGCCCAACAAGGACGGCCCAAATATGTATTACAATTTACAGGGCTCGACTAATACCAAGTTCTAAACAGTAAACATGTCGGTCCCTCTTTCTTCTCTATTACGTACGAGTTTTTAGCGGTGAGGACCAGAAGGTACAGAGACCTTTGCTAATCGCTTCACCATTTTTTATATTATCTTTTTGTTTCTCGAGACATTTTAGGGGAAATTTATAATGAATATATATTTTTTCAACTCGCATTGGCTGGGAAATTTTAAGAAAAGAAAGAAATGTATAGGTTGGGCCTGAGTGTGATTGTTTCTTATTTTTTAGAATTTTTGTAATTTGCATTTGATAGAGTGTTCTTGCACTTGTTTTTTATGTTATGTTCTGTTCGGTTGCAAGAGAAAGTATTTGCGAAAAGAAAGAAATCAAAACCTTGCGTATTGACCAATAACGTGCCAGAGCTTATTTGACATGGGTTTTTTCATTTCTGAGGAAATTTACTCATATTTCTGGGCGGCTAAGTGATTGTGCATAAGATTGGTTACTCTGCTTGTATGAATTACCGTGATTTACTGGATGTGGTTTTGTATTTGGAATGTCCTAAGTTGATAGCAAAGTTGAAAGACAAGAATCCAGGCTAATCAGATGGGGGGAATCTCATATATATGAGTAAAGAATATGTATTTTTTCATTGCATGTGGCGAGGAGAAGCATGGGAAATATATTTATGTGTTTTCAATTATGTTCACCCTTTGTTACCGTCCCCTTTTTGAGTTCGTGGTCCCCATTCTTCCCTTTTTACAGGGTTTACAATTTGAACTTCTACTTCCTTTTTATAATTTATGATGGAAAGTTGGTAGAATGCGTTCATTTGATTTTCTGACCTTGATTACACTTAAGTTTTAGGAACATGAATTTCAACAACATTAAAGTTCCCAAGGTGCCAGGCATTGGCCAAGCTTCTACTTTGCTTAGGGCGGGAATCATTGGTGGGCTTGGTCTCTTTGCAGCTGCTAACAGTCTTTACAATGTTGATGGAGGGCATCGAGCCATTGTGTTCAATCGTTTAGTCGGTATCAAAGATAAGGTCTTTCTTTTGTCGCAAATTCTTCCACTCATATAAAACATATAAGAATGTTGCTGAAATCTGACTTGAATTTATTTAATTGATTGGATGTCAGCCAGCCGTTTGGTATTGTTGCATGTGTTTTTATTTTGAGCATCAAGGCAATTTCACATCCAGTGGGGCATAAAATTTTGATGCAATTACGCATCTTAATTTTTTATCTGTCCCTTTTAACAAATAAAAGGTTTTTGAATAATGCTACTATGCAGCTCCATTTTGCCTCCCCATTTTGACCGCTTATGCATTTATTTATTTTTTGATATTTTTTTTTTCTTTTACTTACTAATTAAGGAAGTGACTATTAGTGTATTGGTATTTTTTTATATTTTTTTAAAATGTTTAAAATATTAAAAAAATATGAATAAAAAAAATTCAAAAATAAAATTTTGCCTAGAGACACGCCCAGCGGTCGCTGCAGGGCGGCACCCTAACACCATTCAAGGTTGTTTTTTAGTCACACATCCCCAAAGTCAAATATTATCTCTAACCTATTGGTGGCTTTGTCATCTAGCTGTTTTTTTTTAATATATAAGTAAAGACATCTAGCTGTTGAACTTAGATTAACAATTTGTTCTGCCACCGGCATAAAATTTGTTTGCCTCTCATTCTTGTACCTGTAATTTTTTCTTACCTTTTTTTTCTTGCTTTTATTTTCTAATTTCTGGATTGTAAGTTACGGTCATGCAGGTTTACTCTGAAGGGACACCTTATCATTCCATGGTTTGAAAGGCCAATCATCTATGATGTCCGTGCACGCCCCACCTAGCGGAGAGCACTTCTGGAAGCCGTGACCTCCAGATGGTAAATGCCTCTCTTGTTTTTTGTTGCAGTGACTTTGCTTTATATTGGGTTACGAACAGGATAATCCTAGGTGAAGAACAACGATGGTAAGTAATAAGTTTTCTGAAATGTAAAAGATGCTTTTTCACGGTCTGTCTTTTGAGTAGAAGGACAACAGGTTATAGGCAAAACACTTTTGGCTCATGATAGAGCTCGAAGCATCGTTGCATCAAGGACTGGAATACAATGACTTCTATCAGTCATTAGGTCTCAGTATCAATGCTAGGTGATTTGTAAACTGAAACATAATGACCACTGGATCATCATGTTTTAATTGTTTTTATTTATGTAGAAGGTATTTTTTGGCAATGTTGTTTGCCTAATGAATTTTGCATGGGGTCTACTTTCTAGAGCTGCTTCCGATGGAGTTTTNCCCCCCCCCCCCCCCCCCCAAAAAAAAAATGACCACTTTCTTTGACAAGGTGCCCTTTTCTCCTTATTTTATCATGGAGTTCTTTGCTGTACTTAGACATATTTGTGAACCAGTTCTACGCAAAGTCATAGATTTGTGGTAAAGTGTTTATAACTGCTCTCATACACTGGATGTTGGGTGTTATGGTGACCGTTATAAATTAGTTTCCGAAATCTTAAATTTGTTTGCTCCTTGAGGTAGTTTTTTGAGTCGAATTTTATTATTTGCATCGTCTTAATCCTTTTGGACTATTTTTAATATGGATCTTGGTTTTGCTTTATAGGTAAAAATTGGGCTTTGAGTTCTTACCCGTCCTGTGCCAGATCAGTTACCTACAAGTTACTGAACCCTTGGTGAAAATTATAATGAAAGGGTCCTGCCTTCAATTATTCACGAAACTCTGAAAGTTGTAGTTGCACGATATAACGCCAGCCAGCTCATTACTCAGAGAGAGGTAAGTGGCAAGGCGTAATTTTTTTTTCCCGGTTTGATATGCAAATCTATGCGTTGCTTTGATACTTAAGATAGTGATAATTACTAATTGTTTGGACTTTGTTCTTCATTCTGCTAGTTTAGGATTCAGATAAATGGTAAAAGGAAAGTTTTTGAGCAAATTTTCTGTGTTATTTTTCTCTTGCTTGAATAAGACTTTTCTTGTCCAAACCAATCATCTGCATCATTAGCTCTCTCTATATTAGTATTTTATTTTCTTTCCTTCATGGTCCCTACAAGTTTTTATAATCTGGCTCTTTATAAGGTACTCTAGAATGGGTTCTAAATATGAAGGTTACAATTCGGTTTACACCTGTTGATAGACCTCATTATGTTCTTTAGGCTGTTAGTAGGGAAATACGGGAGGTTTTAGTGTCTCGGGCAGCCAAATTCAATATTGCACTGGATGATGTATCGATTACAAGCTTAACTTTTGGGAGGGAATTTACGGCTGCCATTGAAGCCAAACAAGTAGCTGCACAAGGGGCTGAGAGGGCTAAATTGTGGAAAAAGCTGAACAAGACAAGAAAAGTGCTATTATCAGAGCGCAGGTAAGGTAGAAAAGATGCTCAATCCTCTAATTCCGATTAAATCTGGTGGGTAAAAATGGAATCATGCAATTTCTTAGTCCCTTTTTTTGTGGATTTAGGGGTGATATTGTGGTTCAAGTAAATGTCTCACTTCTTTCTGTTTCCTTCCCTGTACACCAGGGTGAAGCCAAAAGTGCCCAACTGATCGGTCAAGCTATTGCCAACAATCCAGCATTTATCACTCTAAGGAAGATTGAAGCTGCAAGAGAAATTGCGAATACCATCTCAAATTCGGCCAACAAAGTTTTCTTGGATTCAGATGACCTGTTGTTGCACCTTCACGAGCTGAATTCAGAATCCAATGGGAAGAAATAGGTATAGCAGGTTGCAATTAGAATAACATCCTTTTCATTTCGTTTAACAACCGTCCAGTTTTGTAGATTTCTCCTAAAAAAAGTGAGGTATGGAAAGATTAAAAGATTAGTTTGCTCTTAATGGACCATGTGAAACAAAAAAATTATGTTGGCTATTCCGTCAATGCATGCCCCATGATCTCCTCCAAGATGTCTGTCTTGGGGAAAATTCCCAGAATCTCTTTTTTGGATGATTGTCAATTGAATAACCCCGAATATGATGCCGGGCATTGGGGTAGTCAAGTGGATGCCCCATTGATCCAATACTTCCCACAAGCAGCAGCCCAAATTGGCTCTTTTACCTTTAATTTGTTCTGTCCCAGTCTAGCCCAGATCTATCTGCCCTCTTTTCTGGGCAATTATGTTCATCAACTTGTCTGGCCTAATACTCGGTATCAGAATAATTATTTAGAGTCTCGATGCATGTTATTCTCATCTGATGTCATGTCCAAAATAAAAATGTGAGACTATCACTTCATTCATATTTCATAATCAATCAGTGTAAAGATAGTTTTATATAATAAGTTTTTGGCCCATGGCATTTAAGTTGCATGCTTATACGTGGCCTGGCTATGAAGTTCCTTATTTAAGGTGGTGGTTACAAAACGTGACATCTTTTAGCATCATATCATGAATGTGCGGATGTAATTCACTAATTCAGCTACGAATTTTATTTTTTAAATGATATTATGTGTTATTTATTTATTTATTTGAAAAAACAGATAGATAAATACAGCAACTGCATTATATGACATGTTATTGTCGCATCCTCTACGTTGGGAGGACCCTTATCGAAGAACAAACTTTTTTCCCTTTTTCGTGCTTCGTACATTAGATTTTATAATCGAAATGTCCGATAATTCTTATATATAATTATTTGAAAATTCATATTTTATATTCCATGCGTACCTTAAGCCAAGAAAAGTTGTAATATATATTCTAGATTCTTGATAAGTTCTAAAATATAATCTTCAACTATAATGCAATCCTCTTATGTAAAGGGTGAACAAGTCATTTAGCACTTTTTGTAACCCATTGATATTGAATATTCTTTAAAAATAATGTTTAGTTAAAAAGAATTCACAGTTCTTAATATAAATGGCTTGTTGTAATATATCATATTATAAAACTTTTTATTTTATAATATCTCCTTAAAAGTTAATAATTCTATTTTTTTTTTTTAATATGTGTGTATATATCAACTTGGACTGTTCACCTGGTCTGGATTGGAAATTTTACTTCCGATCCAACTCAAAATAAATATTTTCGACCTAAAAAGGTGAGGCCAAATTTCTAACTCAAATATTGTTATGGGAAAAACCGGTATTTCTGACTCGACCTGATTTTTTAAAATTTATATTTTATTGTAATCAAACTTTAATGAAGTCGTTTTAACACATATTTTGGAGAGAGTAACACTATAGTCACTGTTGGGAGCTCCTATTAGTGTAATTTATGTGTTTTTTTTTTTTTACATACATTTTTTAACACTTTTAAATATCTTTTCTAAAAAAATATTCACAACATTATTAAAAAATACTTTATTAATCATGAGATTTATAAAAACAAAAAATCTCAATAGGAGCCCCCACCGGAGAAAACTATTATTATTATTTTTTTATATGTGGAGAAGGGGGATTCGATCTTTGGTTCTCTTAATGAGAAATTAAGGTATTGCCAATTGATCTAAAGGACTTTGGCACGGGGAAGACTAGTATTGTTCTTTTGGATTAGTCGGATAAACATCATATTAGATCGGGTCGGCCCAATAACTTTCTATACAAGTATTACGTAACTGAATATTTTTCGATTCTCAACCCATTTCATGCCGAGCCAATTTTTTTCGAGCCGGGTTGGATAGCCTCTTTCTTTTTCTTTTTTTTTTTTTGTTGCTTTCTTTTAGGGATGCCTCTTGTATGTAAAGGTGCGTATGAGTGTCAAATGGTGTTAACGGATCTTGTTCGTATTGTGTCAAGATATATATTATATTATATAGGTCAACTCTAACCCGATCTGTTAAGTATATCCTATCAAAATTTCAAATCCTAACACGACTCATTAATATAACGGATCATGTCGTGTCAATACGTTTTGACCCGTTTATGGAAATAAGTTGAACATATCCGAAATTAACCTGTTTGACCTAATTAAGTTTAGCATAATTTTATATAAATGTTAAAATCACAATATCTATAAAAAAAACTATAAAACTAACTATAAGTCCATAATTACAATCTAAGCAATAAAAATATCGAAATTAAAATTTCAACAATTTTATGTTTAGGTATAAGGGTATAATTATAACTTTAACTTTCTTAATGAGTCATATCGGGTTGACCTGTTATCAACCCGTTAAGCAATCGTATCTTAACGGGTCAATCTATTTTGATCCAAATCCACTAAAGCTAAATCTTAATCCACTTTTATCGTATCATATTCGTATTGAATTAATGAATTGTATCACATATTGTCACTCTACCTAATTGAGATACCGTAAGGGATAAGCAAGGCAATGATGTTCACGTGAACGGCCCACAGAAGGCCCGACTCGCCCATGTGAGTTTCTGCCACAGCGAAAAGGCATTTGTAGTTGTGCCCCATGAGGAGACTATTTACGTCCTTTGAGCTATCAAGCAAAATACAAATGGCAAGAAAAGGACTTTTAACAGGAGAGGACACATACTGTCTATAATAATCTTTATCTGTTTTGAATATTTAAAGCTTATCCTGTTCCGAATCCCTCCACCTCTTGTTTCTCATATATGAAATCTAATAAATAAATAAATAAATAAATAAAATGTAAACTATTAAATACAAAATCAATTTTTGTTTTTGCTTCTAAGTTAAGCTTTTTGTGATTTTTAATTAGTTTTTTACTTGACTTTGAAATCAGTATTGAGATTTTCACATTTTAAGTAATCGAAATTGAAATTTTAACTTTTACAATATTGATAATTGTGATAATTAAATATCTACATCAATTTTATCTTAATAAATTAATAAGATAATTGACATGAGACATACCGATAATGACGTGGCATATGTATTTCTAAAAAAGAAAATCTAAGTATTAACCACTATTCAACCCCACATCCCACACCATATGATAAAAAATAAAAAAATCAAGTGCCAGAATGTAAAAATAAATAGTAACTGATGTATAGATTTTCTCATTTCTAAAATTATTTAATTGAGTTGCGCGCATGACATACTGATATCATGTGTCAATATTGTAAAAATTAAAACTGCAAACTCAATTTAAAGAAATTCAAAATTAAATTTTTTATTTTACATTTAACGCTTAATTTTCTTACTATTTATCCTTGTAAGAAATATTTTTTTGATAAAAACAAATGAATATCTTTCATTTCAAGCAGTCTTGCATTGGGGTCGGAAGTTTCCTCTGTGATGTTACTGTTTTGGCGTTGGGTTACTTGTACCTCTAGTCTGATCGGGAAATATTGAGTTGTATTTTTCCCAATGGGATCCACGTATTTTTATATTTATATATTATATATATAAATATATATCATATCTAATGGCCAGAAATGAATAAATGTGAACAATGTGGCTTGTGTCCTGATTAGTAAATGCATAACGACATTACTATGCCCATCTTCATCGCAATAAATAAATTATAAAGTTTTGTCTCGCTTCATTTTTTAAATAATAATAATTAAGATGTAGAGTGGTATCCACTTGTATTTTTTTTTTTTTTTTTTTTAGAATAGTATCAACTTGTAATAGGCACATGTTAGCCACATGTAAAGTGGTCCCGAGTGGACAACCATTGCATGATCCTAGTCCTCCGCATGATTAGATTCGGGAATCTTTCACCTTTTCATACCATTTTTGTTTGCTTCTCCGTCCCATATTATTTTAGAAGATAAACGTTGCTATCATTTCCACGTCACACATTTATATAAAAGAAAAAGATAGAATGAAAACTGCATAATTAGAATTTCCCAAAATTTTAAATAATAATCATTGAATATTTGACTTGCAGAAAAAAAATTATTTAGGTGTCATTTAGATAGTGAGTTGAAATAATATGAATTAAGATGAAATTTGAAATTTGAAAAAAATATTATTATAATATTATTTTTTAATATTATTATTATTTTAAGATTTGAAAAAGTTCAATTGTTTATTTCATTTTGTAAAGAAATTTAAAAAAATTATAATGATAAAATGAGATCAGATGATATTAGATAAAATACTTCTTGTATCAAAACGGGATCTTAATGTATCATGTGATTACATAAACGAGATTTATTGTGATGAATAAGTTCATATTATTTTTTAATTTTTAAAACTGCTAAAAAAAAATGATAAGTACAGGGGTGGAGTTAGGAAGATTTGGGGAACTAAATTATTAAAAAAATATACGGGGACAAAAATTAATATTTATAGAATCTTCTTCAATGAAATATTTTTTTAAAAATTATTTTTTTATAATTTTGAAGTTCTTGAAGCTTCAGCATTAGCATTGGTATATGCATATGCATATGTAAAATTATCTCTTTTACATATCCATTTTACCATTCAAGCAAAACTTCTATATTGGCTTATGTATATTTGAGATAAAATAAAATATTATTTTATTATTATTAATTTTTTTCTAAAATCTTTTTTTTTATATATATATTTTGTAATTAGCATCCACTACATATATTTGACATTAATAATACAAATGTAATAACAAAAAATATTATTATTTTATATATTATATTAAAAATATAATAAAATGAAAAAATATATATAATATATTATAATAATAAAATGAATGTGCAGATTAATGTTTGTTGTGTTGTTGAGGGAGGGAGAAGGGGAAATGATTGTGAGAGAGAGAGTGGGAGGAGAGAGAAATAATTAGTAAAATAACATTTGAATAGTGAATAGTAACTCTCTAAATTTAGATAAATAATGTTCATAGCTAGTTAAATATTTGGATATGCATAAGCCAATATAAAAGAATTTAGACTCATATTATGCAAGTATGACTTTGAACAACAAATAAATAAATAGGCAATATTTATTGTATCAATAAATAAATAGGTTTTCTTATATGTCCAGTTTTTTAACAACATAATTTTATGAATAATGATACTTTGAGATTAAGGAAATGTTTGTTAATAAGGTTGTGAATTTTTTTAAAAAATTATATTTAAAAGTATTAAAAAATATAAAACATAATATTTAAAAGTGTGGTAAAAATTATACTTTTTACCACTCTTTTCACAATACATAATATAAAATTAAGATATTTTTATAAATTGATATTACTTTTATATGACGTTTATAATACTCCTTATTTTGAAATATAATTATAAAATATGTTGAAAAAAATATTATATATTTATCATTTTTCTTCCGGGAAAATGTGTGGGGGATGGGACTCCCCACGTGAAAAATGTTTGTTGGCATCTAGATGGGAATTTCCTAATCCTGGCCAGTGGCAAATGGGTACGAGTACGAAGGTTGGAGTCGGCCTCATCCTCGCACCACCAGATATGTTTTTGGTCTTCCCCCCACCATAGGAAATTTCCTAACGTCACTACAAGAAAATCAAATTTTTGGGACTATTTAATAGCGGCGAAAATATTATTTAAGACTAAAATAGATTCATTTTAGCTGTAAATACTCATTTCGCTGGAATTAACTGGCTGCAAATAAGCAGTTTTCTTGTAGTGCGTGGACTTCTTCATCACCCACCACAAGCAAAAACCTTTTTTTTTTCCTTTTTTTTATCAAAATAAATCATAGAGATGTTTATACAAAAATAATTTTATTATAAAAAATTCATAAAAAAAAATTATATTCTCAAGTCAGTGTACAGAGCATATATATAGTAAAGTGTTTACATGTCATAATTTAATTTTGAAGATAAACTTAACATTTTGAATTTTATAAATCAAATATACAATTTTCAGTTATGTGAATAGTATGCTTTACACACCGAAGATAATAGAATAACTCAATTATGAATTAATTTGACTTATATGTTATATAAAATTAGTTTTAACATTTTGAATTTTATAAATCAAATATACCATTTTCAGTTATGTGAATTGTGTATTTTACACACAGACTTAATAATAGAATAAGTCAATTTATAAATTAATTTGACTTATATGATATATATTAGTTTTATTGTAAAAAAAAAATTGTAAAATTTTTTTTTATACAAAGGGAATGATGGGTTTTGAACATTTTTCTTTTGAAAAATCGAGCCATATACCATCAAGGTATCAGGCTCTTGACTTGATATATATTAAATTGTTAAATTGTAAAAGTTAATATATCACATCAAAGTATATTAATTTATAAAAAATAACCACCCAGCTCATTATTGGAAACAACTAAAATAACTACCACTTTTATATTGAACCTGAACTGATCAAGTAATGCTAGATACATTTTTAAGACGTACAAGTTTCGCGCATTTAAAAAAAAAAATATGGTCCACTATTAAAAATATATATTTGTTTATATAGATTTCAAATTTATACACATTTTTTAAAGAAAGTATACGAAATTTTCACATTATAAGATTGTAAGATTTGATTTGTTTTCGTAGATGATATGAGATGAGATTGATTGAGATTAAAATTGAAAAAAGAATAAAATATTATTAGAATATACTTTTTAATATCATTTTCATTTTGTGATTTGAAAAAATTGAATGATTTATTTTATTTTGTATGAAAATTTAAAAAAATTGTAATAATTATATGAGATGAGTTAATAAGTTTTGCGAAAATAAATAAGAAAATATCATTTTTTTTAATTGATAAACGACCACCAAGTCATTTGTATTTTTATAATTGTTTTAGGAGTAAATTTATTTTATTAATACGAGATTGTTTAAAATAAATAAATTGGTGCTCGTTGTTCTCTTAGTTGGAGAATATGATATACCAAAGATTCTACCAAAGACCACTTTGCGAAAAAAGAATATACCAAAATGGGGAAAGGAGCTGACCACAACCCACGACCTAATCGGTAATTGGTGGGCGTCGTACACTTTTCCAGAGAATGAGCACCTCGATTATTCTCATTGATTAACTGATCCCAATCCGCATCATTTAAAGTTGATTTAAAATGCTAACTTTCTCCTTTACAAACTTCTAGAAGCGTACTTTGTAACTAAATTTTTTGAAGTAGTTTCAATTTCCCAACTAATATTTGGGGTTAGTAGCAACAACACCTAACTATAATGGTCAAATTTAAACGATGGATCGAGTGTAAAATTATATCTATACAATTATCAAAAAAAGTTATTTATTAATTGATGATAAATGATAAATACAGTCGTGAGTGTACAAGCGGCGTGCAGTCGCTTTGATAAAAAGTAAATAAAGATGGGACCCATTTGAAAAAAAGTTAAGTTTTTAATAGCGGATCCCACTCATTTTCAAAGCAACTGTATGACGTTTGCACATTCCATGACTGTATGTAAAATTACTCTTAATTAATATGTGAAGTATACTCTTCACGCCGTTGCGATAACAAAACTTAATTTACAAAACAAATTTAAAATTTAGATCTCCTACGAATTAAATTCTATCGTGTCAATCACTCTATAATCATCTTAATAATAAAACTACTCTCGTGACATGGGCCAATAATTATTCCATGTAGGACACACCAAATAATTGCGTATAATTGACCATTAACCTTGACTCATGTTAAAAATTATTATCGAAGTAATACTATATACCTAATTTTTATCACATTTTTATTTCTTTATATAAGATGTGATATATTTATTATTATTTGATGATAACAAATACCCAATAAAAGATTATCTAATAATAATAATAATATGTTACAACAGTGCAGAATGAGAGAGAGATTCATTCCCGACCCCGTTAAGATTGTTTTGAGCTTCGATTAGTGTTATGTGGAACCCTCAACAGTGGTCTGGTGTAGCTTTATGGTATTCGTGCGTACATCCATAGCAATAAACAATAAATAAATAGAGGGAGACATACATATTTAAGTAGTTTGACACTAAGCCTAAGTTCACGTGGGTTCTGGGAGGAGAGAATATGCTATAATATAATTGTTTACAGTCTTTTATAGTCTCTCATCCTCACTGTATAATGGAGATTTGAGTTCCATCATCTGATTTTCATCATTTTGCTGGAGTTCATGTGGTGAGATTGAAGAAGGTGAAGTCCCCTCGAGTCATTTGGTCCCTCCTCTTTTAACTTTTGCCCCTTACTTTACGTCCCTTCATTTTTTCTCTGTCACTTCCCAGTTATTTTATATCACTTCCCCCATTTTCTTCTTGACATTATGCATTCCCTCATCCTTTTGTCATTTCCCTTTCTCTTCTCATTCTTCCTTTCTGACGAGTCCCACTAGTGGGCTAAGCCTAGGAAATACCATGAGCTTGTTATATTTTATCCCTTACACTAATAATATTTTATTTAACTTTTAAATTTAATCTTAACTCATCTCATCTTAACTCCCTATCCAAATGGCATCTTAATGTCAAGTTTATAGAGAATTACGTTAGATATAAGAGATTACATAAAAATAAACTCACAAAATGATGTGTTTTAATTTAGTATGTCAGATTATAAAATTATTTTTATTATAAAATAAATATAACGAATCACATGAAATCATGTAAATTTACGAGTTTAATTTTGTGTAACACATTTATACTTATAACACTTTTTAATCCGACGATATATCTCTATATCTTCCATAATAGCCAAAATATTCTCTTAAATAAAATATTTTCATACTCTCTACCGCACATAATGATGTAGTACCTACATGATTTACTCCAAATTTAAATAAATAAATAAAAAAAAAAAGGATTCAAACAGAAAACATCAGAGATCGTAATCCGTAAAAAACCAGGTTTAGATCTACTTCCCTCAAAGTTAAGAGGAAAAAATCGAAATTAAAAAAAGAAAAGAAAAAAGAAAATAAAAAAAAAGCGGAGACAGAGTGGTCCCTTCCGGTAAGCAACAATTGAGACGTACGAGCTGGTCTTTTCCTGTGGTGGGCATCATATTTATTTTTGAAAGAAAACCCTCTCATCTCTCTTGATCTGGATCTCAATAATTGTGTTGGGTAGTAGCACGAAGGCCACATATCAACACAGTAGACACAACTACAGCCACAACCTCGACCACCCTCTTATCTATAAAACACCTTCCCCTTCCCTCGTTCCCAAATCACACTCAAGCCCAATTGCCTCCGAGATCCTCCTATCCATTCTTCATCTTACATTCCGCATCCGAGTCAATACGATAAAGCGAAGAAATCCTTTCTTTGTGGTGCCGTTTCTTCAAGAATATACGGTGGTTTCAGTCTGGGTTAGAGACAAGGAAAAAAGAAAAAGGAAAGGGTGGTTTAGATTGTAGGGGGTAAAACCCAGGAGCGACGCGTTGTAGACATCACGGCTATATTCGGAGTTTCTCGGTCTCTACTTCATGTCCGGGTTGTCGGACGCAAGGGTTGTGTAATTGAGAGCAACCCTTCGCCGCACGGCGGGCGTGGCGCTTTGCCTTCCGAAGGCGGCAGTCCTTCCGACCTCCTCTTCCTCGCTGGTGGTGGTTTTGCTTCCTCTTTGTCCTACTAATTCGTGCTATATTAGTTTTAGGTCTTCAGTCATCTTTACATTTAAAAGCTAGCCTACGATTTTTAGTTAATCAGAGCGATTGGCAAAAGTTTATCGTCGTTGTTGCTGCTGCTGTTGTTGTTGTTGTTTGGTGTCTTTCGTGATTGGTTAAATTTCCGAGAGAGAGAGCAAAATGTTGAGGATCAAGAGGGTACCAACTGTCGTTTCGAATTACCAGAAAGAGGAGACGGAAGATGTTGCTCGCCGCGGAGGGGGTTGCGGCCGCAATTGCCTCAACAAGTGTTGCATTGAAGGTATTTGTTGAAGTGCTTTGCATGTGAATTTTTGTGTGTTTTTACGTTGGCTTTTAGCTGATCTGCTTGTATTTTGTGAAACAAATGCCTTCGCATGTGAATTTTGGGTTTGCCGTATTCTTTTTTCGGTATGGGGCATTTATTTAGTCGGGTATTTGGATGTTGGATAACAGGGGCAAAGCTGCCTTTATATGCTTTTAAGAAGCTGAACAAGATTGTCGGTGACAAAGGCTTAGCCGGACATGAGAGTGGAGAACCTCCTGTGGCCTTCTTGGACTCGCTGCTTCTTGGGGAGGTAAATTTCTTGAAAGCAGCCGAGGAGCAATGAACTAAGTTTTTCCCCATTTATTCTAGTTGTATCGACCAAACCTAAAACAAAATCCAAGTGTGAGTTTAAGTTGTTTCCAATTTTCATGTAGTGGGAGGATCGCATGCAGAGAGGGCTCTTTCGCTATGATGTCACTGCCTGTGAAACCAAGGTGAACATCTCGGTTTTCCTTTGTTTTTTGTCCCAACCTTGTTGGTATGCAAGTAGGAGCGAGTTGATCCGAGTCTTTACTCAGTAGGGACATGGGCTTTATCCGTTACGTCTTTGGTGCAGGTGATTCCTGGCGACTATGGTTTTATCGCCCAGCTGAATGAGGGCCGCCACCTTAAGAAGAGGCCAACTGAATTCCGCGTTGATAAGGTCCTCCAGCCTTTTGATGGGAACAAATTCAACTTCACTAAAGTTGGGCAAGAAGAGGTACTCTTCCAGTTTGAGGCGAGTGACGATGGTGAAATCCAGTTCTTCCCAAATGCGCCCGTTGATGTTGAGAATTCTCCAAGTGTTGTTGCCATCAATGTATGTCATTACTCTGATACTTTCTTCTTGTTCAACTTGTTCCGTGAGAGTTGCTCGAGCAAGCATGAAGTTAGATAAGTTATGTTGTGTATACAATTTAACAGGTGAGTCCAATAGAATACGGGCATGTGCTTCTGATCCCTCGTATTCTGGAGTGCCTGCCACAAAGGATTGACCATGACAGCTTCTTGCTTGCCCTTCACATGGCGGTAGAAGCTGGGAATCCTTACTTCAGGCTGGGTTTCAACAGTTTGGGTGCATTTGCCACCATCAACCACCTTCACTTCCAGGTTTCTACTAATCAAATTTGCTTACTCCATGAGCTTCAATAAATATTTAGACAATTATTTCTCATACAATTAGCTATTGCTTGATGTTGGGAATGCAAATTAATCATTTTGGTGGGACAGGCTTACTACTTGGCTGTGCCCTTTCCTATTGAGAAGGCTCCCACCAAGAAGATCACCACTTTGGATGGTGGGGTGAAGATCTCCAAGCTGTTAAATTACCCAGTTAGAGGTCTCGTCTTTGAAGGTGGATATACTGTGGAAGACTTATCAAACACCATTTCTGATGCCTGCATTTGCCTTCAAGCTAACAACATACCTTATAACGTTCTCATTGCTGAATGTGGAAGGCGAGTCTTCCTCCTCCCACAGGTAAATTGTTTCAAAATGTTAGTTCTTCAGTGATGTTCTATAAAATAAATGCTTGTTTGGTGACTTTTTAGATATCAACAGTTAGCTTAATTCATCTGTCCAATCTGATGAACAGTGTTATGCTGAGAAACAAGCTCTTGGGGAAGTGAGTGCAGAGCTTCTTGACACGCAAGTGAACCCAGCTGTGTGGGAGATTAGCGGGCACATGGTTTTAAAGAGGAAGAAGGACTATGAAGAGGCATCCGAGGAAAATGCATGGAGGCTGCTTGCAGAGGTCTCCCTATCTGAAGCGAGGTTTGAAGAAGTGTATGCTCTTATTTTTGAAGCCATTGAGTGTGTCGACGATGGGAAAGGAGATGCTGCTGAGAGCTCACTGGAGGAGCCGGATGGCAATCCTCAATCTCTCGAGGAAGTGGATACCATCAACAACAGCTCCCGCCGCAATATGGTGACTGGGACACAAGAATGCATAGTTATGCATTGAGAATCAAGCTCTGATCACCAGATCACCTGTGTTTGGTATTGCAGTTTGCTGTATGAGTTTGTATATGTATTTAATGAATGGATGCTAGCAGATGTCAAAATAAGTAAACAGGGTTTACATTATTGCAGCACCCTTTGTGTGTATGCTTTCTGCCTTTTGACTCTGTAATATTGTCATGATGTGCTTCTTGTGTCATGTAAAATACTACTAGGTATTGTTTGCAGATTTGTGCAAATGAATGTGGAATTAGTATGTATTTGGTCTGTGCTTACAGTTTATAATTACTTTTTTTCCCTGTTTGCTAGTCCAGTGGAGCAAAACCGAAAATCCACAGCTTAATGTAACAGACGAAAAAATATACTGAGTGTTCGTAATAGAAGTGGACGGAAAGTTGAGAAATGAATGAACAGACGAACAGGGTTGAGTGATACCCTAGGGGCCTAGAGAAGCCTCAAACTGCGGTAAGACTTGCCAAACTTCACACTCGCCCTTTCTTCAGGGAAAAATGGGCCCATTTATACTATTTTTTTTAATAAGATATACTAATTATTACTACTTCTAAAACACTTCCAGTACCATTTGGCTGCTAACTGATTTTTCAACCGAGTAAAGAATCAAGATCGGCTTCACAGCCCAACAACTGAAATGAGAGAAATGAGTCGGCTTAAGCAATGTCCAACATCTTTAATCTTTATTGCACGAGGCAACTCATGGAACCGCAAACAGAGCACATGTAGCCACACATAGCATGGACACACATCGGGAAAATGGGGGGCATCGTTTGATTCTTTTCCTGAAGTCATGACACGTGAATTATGATTTTTCACCGCACATTTGTTATTAAGCTCGTTTTAACGACCCTCTCAACCTATTTCATCTCATTTCATTTAATTATTATAATTTTTTTAAATTTTTATACAAAATAAAATAAAAAGTTTAAATTTTTAAAAAATAATATTAAAAAAAATATTCTAATAATATTTTATTAAATTCTTAATTTTAATCTCTTTTTATCTTATCTGCAAAAACGAACCCTTAATTTCGAAGTTTTCCTTTCAAAGATGTGATGTGAAGCCCAAACGCATTTGGATTACTGAAGCCCAAAAGCACCCAACGGTCCAATAATGCTCATCATTACTACACGCCGTTTTCTGTGTCCAACAACAAAGTGTATGCCGCCGCTTCCTTCGCTTGCGTTTCGCTTCGATCATCGACTCCCTGCAACTGTCTGTCTATCTCTTCCACTCTCTCGCGCCCTTAGCTTTTGATTTCTATATTTCCATTCCTTCCTATCTTTTAAGTTTTATCTCATAGCACACACAATTATGAATCTCTGTTTCGATATCTCTGTGTTTTTATCATTATGTTCACAAATAGAAAATTTTATATAGGGTTATTGCATTTCCATTTTCTTTGACGCTTGTTTCTCTTTGGTTCTGAAATTTATGTGGGATAAAGCTTTCACTTTCCTTTCCTTAATGTTTTCCGAGATCAATCAAGAAATGAAGTGCTAGTGTTTGTCTTTCCGAATGCGAGACTCATAGGGAAAATCACTTGATTTTAGGTTTAAAATCTTGAAGTGGGTGCTTAGTGTTTGCTTCATTCATGTCTTTATTGTGGGATGAACTCTTCATTCAAAATTAGCCAAAACCTATTCCAACCTATTCCAAAATCATTTGCGTATACGTGGAGACTAGCTCCTTTATTGCCATGACTAATATGACTGCCAATTGTTCGTTAAAATGCCGAGCCACGCAGCTTACCTTCGCATGACTTTTCTTTCCGATTCCCTCAAGCACATATTCTTATTTATAATATGCTTTTTTTTTCTTTTTAAATATGCGTTTGATTTATTATGTTAAAATTTAATTTAAATGATATTCAAGCAGCGTCTTTAACTCTAGCAGACCTTTTCACAGTCTTAGAGAAGTCTATGAACTAAATTTTTTTGGAGAAGTATTGCAGCTAAAAAGATTTTTTATTATAATTATAATGATTTATTTTACTGCATTTTGTGCGTCATTCACTTCACAACTATAAAAGCAATTTTCGTATTTTGTTGTTGATGAGGAGAGGAGGGAGAACTATTTGTTTTCTATTGAATTGCCTTAGAATAGTGTTTTACCTATGACAGTGCACTAACATAAAGCTTCCTCCTCTTCCAATTACAGATTAGCGAAAAATGAAGAAAGGATTGCACCCTCAGTTGCAATGGATATCCTATGTAACACAGAGTGGAAGATTGATGCACGTTATGATGACCAAAATACACCATGTTGGTAAAGTGTACCACTTTAGGGCTAAACGCCAAATGGCCGAAAGTATTGGGCAGGTTGCCAAGTTTAAGCGCCGTTATGAAGAAAAGGGGAATGCTGAAGATAATGAAAATTGACTTTTTCTAATTAGATTTATCGTGTTTTAGTCTTTGGAATAAACATGAATCTGATCACTCTCATTTAAGTAACATTTTGTTTGTCGTGGTTATATTCTGCCTTTCTCATAATCAATGTGGACTTTTACACCTTGCATGTGAAGTTTTCAAATAATTGTTTTCCCAATTCTCGATATGAATCCATATTGTTCAGAGCAAGCATTTGAATGGTTACCTGCGTAGACGGTTATCTTCGCTTTCTTGTAGGGTTTTCGAAACTAGCATTAATGTTTTATGCCATCATAAAATGACTAGGCCTTTTTTTTTTTTGGGGGGGGGGGG
>QEOT01002977.1:53385-92841 GCA_003123785.1 Pterocarya stenoptera
TCTATATATATATCACCATAAGCCTACCTGCCTGTTAGTTGCGCATCCCAGAATGACGCAGCTAGTTAATGTTCATATTGCTATTTGGCTTCTACTTTTAGTGCTATGGCATGTGATTGTGGAAGGAAATGCAGTACCTAAGAAAATGGTGCAACAGAATGTGGAGGATGGCTTGTCATCATCTTCGCCATGGCTTCAGAAAATCACAAATCACCACCACCAACCCCCGCGTGACCCTGGGTGTTGGAAAAGGTCTTGGATATGCAAACAGGGAGAGTTTCCAGGCAGAAGGCGGTGTTGTAGAAACCGTTGTGTAGACGTGAGTTCAGATGTTAACAACTGTGGCTTGTGTGGGATTAGATGTCCATTTAGTTGGCAATGTTGTCGTGGTCTATGCATCAATACAAATATCAGCCCATTTCACTGTGGCAAATGTGGAAATAGATGCTCCGTTCGTGTCTTGTGCTTCTACGGAATGTGTGGGTATGGAGGGCCATTGCCATTTCCGCCGCCACAGCCTCCGCGTCCTCCATTTCCATTTCCTCCTAAACCTCCTCGGCCTCATCCTCCACAACCACCCCAACCCCCAAGAGGTTGTCCACCTACAATGCAATGAAGCAATTTACTTTGATAGTGTATTGTATTCTCTATATTTACCATAACAGCCGGTCTTGGAGCGTTTATTTATTATAATAGTAAAGGAGCCATGGTTTTATGTCAAATGAATGGGTCGGTCTGATTCATACCGATGTTTCTTAGTTTTTTCTTTGGACTCGATGAGAATATTCTGTCTTGACTCTTTAGTGTTTTTTGTTTGTCTATTTGGATTTTTTTTTTTTAAATTCTCAAGTAAAATAAATTTATTAATGAAAAAAATACTTCGGGGTTGGATCATCACAAGGCTTCAGAGCGGCATGATCATGGTTTGTTGGGCACTCTCATGGTTTATTTGTATATTCTCATCGGTTTAGCCATTTGTTCTTGCAAGCAAAAACTTTAGCTAATTTGAGGTCAAAATCATATGCACTGGATTTGCCGTCAGTCAAATATGTTGACTATTAACTACAATGACTCAACATATTTCTTGATCAACTGTAGCTCTATGCATCAATTTTTTAATCTTATTTTTCTCCAAACGGCAACACACAATCTCTCCATCTCTCTATCTTCAAGTACGCTCATTCCATAACAGTCGAAGTTCCCTTGCCGCATTACCCACCCGGCACCACGATATCGTCTTCTTCTTCTTTTTTCTTTCTTTCTTTTCTCATCTATTTCATCTCTGGTGTTTTTTCTCTCTGTTTTTTTTCCTTCTTTTCTTTGTTTCGCCCGCACCACATAGACGGAGAGCCTCCATCTTCATCTCTTCTTTCTTTCTTTTTTTCCCATCCGTCGCTTGTATCCGTTGTTGCCAACAAAATAAATCCAACAGATCATATCGCTGCTTCTTTTTCAATTGTTGAATTCTTCTTCAATTTTTGTTTTCCTGGAGCAAGAAGTGGATGGTGAAAAGCTTGAAGAACTTTGGTTCCGAGCTTGCTCTTGATATCCGTTGGCAAAGATGAAAAATAAATTCATAAAAAAAAAAAAATTAGTATTTTAATAGTACGATGAAAAAAAAGCTACTCCAATATGAGGGATAAGGTACATTGATTTGCCAAAGTCAAAACAGTAACCATCATTCGCCAAACTTGGCCCTTTTTTTAGCTAATTCGATGCGAATGCAAGCCTGTAACAATCACTCACAAGGCTTTATGACGCACGAATCATAACGCCACCATACATATATGCTTAGCGTTTGTTAGGTTTAAACATATGAAAAAAAATCCATAATATTTATTAAACAGTGTCGAAAAGTAATAGTAGATTGAAACCTAAGAAAAGAATACAAAACAAGGCTTTTTTATAATTTTAATACAAATTATATTAAATTATTAGGTAATATGTAAGACAAAATTCCATTTTGTTTGCCAAAAACCTCCATGAGCTATTCATATATCTCTTAAGCTTGTTTGGGATTGCAGTAAGAATCTTAAAAATTGTTTAAATAAATTTAAAAATTATTTAATAGAAAAATTAGGTTGTTTGAGTATTACATATGAAAGCATTTTTAATCTCAAATAAGTTAAAAAGTACGTTTGAGAAAATTTTGATGCTTTTCCTTAAAAGTTATTATCCGAATAATACATAACGTAATTTGAATTTTAAAATGACTACCAATAGATAAAAATACCTATAAATATTTTAAATAATTACAACTTTCAAATTTTTAAGGATATAGTTATAATTTTTAAAAGCTCAAATAATGGTTATTTCTACATAAAAATATTTTTTTAATTTATTTCAAAACAAATCTAACATAATTAAAAGTGCTTTAAACATATATTTACTAAATAATAAATAATTTTTTAATAATAGAACTTCTTATTTAAATTATAAACTATAAATCTTAAGCTTATAAATTATATCTTCCACCATAATTTCAAACATTCACTTACCAATTTCAAACATTCACTTACCGTAGATCGTAAGATGGGAATGAAATTCCGGGAATCCAAATCAGCCAAGTTATAACTCATGACCGTGTATAAAGATCACATTCACACCCCGCCTAAATTCACGACTCCAAGTTGCATCAACGAAAATTCCTCGTGCTAGTGCTCTCAGCACCGCATCGCATCACTTTACCGCGAATAAAATAAGATAAAATATTATTTGGGCTAAATGAAATCGCGCATATCTTTTTACCGCGAATCCTTTCCCCCCTTTCCGCCAAAAAAACCTTTTCATAAATTCATCGAATATCACTGTATATTATCGTTTCAATTTTTTTAAAGCTTTCGTAATTTTATTTTCACTTCATTTTATTTATTTTATTAATTTTCTAAAACTTCGTTCCAAAACCATATCTGTTTCTCGGAGCTACATATTTTCGTGGAAAACAGACAGCTCTATCGGGTAAGGTTTTTTGCTGCTGTGACCGTTCTCCGCTTTCTTCCTTCTCTTGTACGTAAATCCAAACTCAATCCCTCTATTTTTTATTTGATCATTTTGTTACATCTCAGTATCTCTACTATATCTCTATTTGTTTCAAAAGCCGTACTCTCTCTCAGTTTCGTCTTCGGTTGCCTAATACTCCGTTCGGTTGCCGAGGAAACGATAGTATATCTGTGTACTTCTCCTTGTTTTTGGTGGCCGGAGATTACTGCAGCACTCTGAAGTCCTCATTTTGTTTGAATCTGAACTGTCTAATGCATCGGATCTTTTCTTGTAGTTTATTCATTTTCTTATCAATCAAATAGGTTTAATTTTTACAAGTTTTGGTACTGAAAAGATTTGTCAGTATCGTTATTCCTTCCTTAGTTTTATTTTTATTTTTATTGAATGATCCGGGCCAATATTTAATCGTGAATAGTATGCGCAGACCTGATGAAAAGATGTTTGTTTATCTTCGCTTTTTTTGCCCTTCTGCTTTTCGGCCTTTTGGTTTGGCTTCACTTGATTTTTTTGTTTACAAGAGGAATCTGATGTTCAACTTTGCGCTTTATATTAGGGATTTGGTCATATACCGTGGAACAGATATGCTTGATCTCTGTAGGGTAGGTACTACGAAGACTTTAAACTAGTCAGGTCTCGGGACAAAAAATCTTTGCCATTATTTCAATTTTTTGTTCAATCTAGCAATGAAAATCAATTGACACGGTATTATGAATTTGAGTTTGTATTCAGAGTGGATTTTGTCATGACCCAGCCCAAAGACTAGGCTCAATATCCGTTTAAGCCCAGCGGCCCAGGAAAAAAAAAGAAAAAACGGAGAACGAAACCACGCTATTTTGTATAAGTGACAAAATCCCTATTTCTTTCTTTCTTCCCCGTCTCCTAGAGTCCTACGTCCAGCGGCCCCCCTACAGTTGAGTCTGTGCAGAACAGCCCCGCGTCTCTCTCCGCTCGTCTCTCTCTCTCTTCCAGTTGCCCTCTCTCTCCGTCCGTCCCGCTCTCTCATTCTGTGAGTTTCTGCTGCCCAAGCTCAACGCTATGCTTCCTTCGTTTCCTCGACGTCCAACCATAAGTCCACGCCGATAAGCCTCTACAAGCTTCTCTCCCTCCCTCAGCCTCTTGCTCTCTCTCGTTGCTGCCCACCTCTCTCTCTAAAACTCTCGGCGGTCGCTCACCACTGGGCTACCGCCAACAGCGCCTCCCACACTGCGGCTCGCCACTCAACCCTCTTCAGCCTTGCCCACGCCAAAGACGTCAAGAATACACCCCACACCTCACGCCACTCCCGCCCGTCGTGCACTGTCCCCTCCATCGTATGTTGCAGCACCCCGCCACAGGTAAATCTCCGTCCGTGTCTGCTCTCTCTCTCTCTCTCTCTCGGTCTCTCGTACAGTTTCCTCCCTCTGTCGCTCGCTATCTCATCTTTGCATCCTAGCCGCGCCAATCCCCCCCTCCACAACGGGCCGCCGTATTGCACAGCACCAGTTCGAAGTGCCGCCAACGAATCTGACGTAGCAGCCCCATCGCATCGCCGGGCTGGTCTCGGTCTCGTTATGTTCCTCTCTCTATCTAACGGGTTTCACTTCGATTCCACTGTTCACTGAATGTAATGTATCATTAAATGAGAGAAGTTTGATTTCCATGTTGGATTCTACCTTTTCTTTTTCGATATTGCAATTACTCGTGAAAGATTCTAAAGTGCTTATTAATCAACGTGTTGTAATTCAAATGTCTCATTGAATTTAATTCAGATTGTGTTATATCTTATTTTTTTTTCTTTGTTCTAACTTAATATTGTTGTTGTTTGTAATTACAGGTTCTAAAGTTCTTGAAAACCCGGACCTAATACTGTAGACTGACTTTGTGAAGTGGAATGGCTATTTCATCTTCGTTTTTCGCATGTTCATTGCAGGGGAGCATGGCTGCTCCCAAAACATTAAATTGCTACAAAGAGTTTTCGTGCAATCCTTCAAATCTTTTCTTCAAGCAATCAGGATGCATCAAGTCAATGTATGAGTCACATTCGAAGTTATTACCTCATAGTATACTATCAAAATGGGAACAAACTGATCGATTCGACAAAATCCAGTGCCATTCATTGGAAGTTGAGACTGCGCCTTCTTTTTCCTTAGGGAAGAAGTTTCAACTTGATGATATAATTGAAGCCCAACAATTTACTAGGGATATTCTCAGTGCTATATTTGAAGTTGCGAATGACATGGAGAAGATAGAAAATAATTATCCCGGAAGCCAAATCCTTAAGGGTTATCTTATGGCTACTCTCTTTTACGAGCCATCCACTAGGACTAGGCTTTCATTTGAGTCTGCCATGAAACGGTTAGGTGGGGAAGTTTTGACAACAGAAAATGCACGGGAGTTTTCATCAGCAGCTAAAGGTGAAACACTTGAAGGTAAGTCTTTTCATGTGCTTGATCAATTTCCTGGTGGTTGGTTGCTGCATTTTGATTGTGATATAGGAGTTTGATTTGCAGATACTATAAGGACAGTTGAGGGTTACTCTGATATAATTGTGATGCGGCACTTTGAAAGTGGTGCTGCCAGAAGAGCAGCAGCTATAGCTGGAATTCCTATTATTAATGCTGGCGATGGTCCTGGGCAACATCCTACACAGGTATGCCAAATGCTGTTCTTAGTAATGATTCTGAATATTTTTTTGATCGTCTGTAAATTCCTTAGAACAGTCTATAAGCAGATTGTGTTGGGAGAAAAGAAAAATTAAATGCGTAAGCAGGAAGCTGGAGACTAAATGTTGCCTTCAGTGAGAGTGTTTTCCATGAGCATTGTCCAATTTGCTACTTATATTCTGTAATAGAGGGGCATTTTGTTCTTTTCATACAAAGAATAGTTATACACCACAGGTGTTTATTAATGCAGAATTACTATCCTTTAAAAAGTGTAAATTTTAGGCTTTCATATTTTCAATATAAGTTTGAGTCATGTATAAGGAGCCATTCCAGTGCATATACAAACGTGAAAACCAACATAGAACCTGTACACCAGATCAATGCACATCTATCTGTTTCAGCTTAGTTGCTCAACATGTACGGACAGTTGAAACTTAAGTCTATTGATGAAGAATGAACGTCTTTTTCTTTGATATAATAAGCACCATTTACTGGGAACGGTTTGGTAATATGTTTTTATTTAATCTTCTCTTGATATATGATGTGGGTGGTAAGCAGCATCTTGCATCCAAGGTATGCTGCAAAACACAATATGTTCTGTTCATCTGCAAGTATTTTCATAAACCGTTCTAGTAATGATTGGTTTTCTGTCATGGTGAATTTAATTATTAATCTTTTCCATTCTAATCTGGAGGGACAGTAATGTTCTGTACCTGCGTTTGATGATTATTTATCACTTCACACTTTTTGATTGCTGGTAGCAAGTTTCACAAACAGTTTTGTTCAAAGATCTTTTCCTGCTTTTGTGTGCTATGCAGGCTCTTTTGGATGTCTATACCATTCAAAGAGAGGTAGGAAAACTAGATGGCATCAAAGTTGCGCTAGTGGGTGACCTTGCCAATGGAAGGACCGTTCGCTCCCTTGCTTACTTGCTTGCCAAGTACCAAGATGTGAGGATTTACTTTGTCTCTCCCGATGTGGTAAAAATGAAGGTCAGTGTTGATGCAATTGTCTCTCGAATTCACCTATTGCTATTCTATGTTTCATGGAATGATCTCAAACGAGTGCTAATCGGTGAAAAAATTCTTGCTGCGAATTTCAAGTTTTGTTGATTTAGGTAAATGAGAAGTCAGAAAAATTAAAGAAAAAATTAGTGTTTAGGTTTCTGAATATGTACATTTTGTTTTACAGGATGATATAAAAGACTACTTGACATCTCAGGGAGTGGAGTGGGAAGAAAGCTCTGATTTAATGGAAGTGGCTTCTGAGTGTGATGTAGTGTATCAAACTCGTATTCAGAAAGAAAGGTTTGGAGAGAGACTAGACCTCTATGAAGAAGCTCGAGGCAAGTACATCGTAGATCAGGCTGTCTTGGATGTTATGCAGAAGCATGCTGTGGTCATGCACCCTCTCCCCAGGCTTGATGAGGTAATCACGCGATGTTTTAACTTTTAAGTGACATTGACATGCCTTTTTGTGATCGTCAACATTAGGACTGTTCNAGAAAGACCCTTTGGAATTTATGTGCTTCACCTTATCCGACTAATCTGATGAGCCTCCACAGTTTTCATTTCCCACAACAAACAGAAAACTGTTGGTTCCAGTTCTTCCTTTTCAGAGAATATCATTATCCCTTTCGAACGTTTCAAACAAGAAGAGAAAGTGGTTGGATTATCCGTAAACCTTTTGACAGCAATCACTCCACCCAAGTGCATGCATGAAGACATTTGCACCCTTGCATTGGACAGGCTCACATCCCTCATAGTGCTCCCATTCCATTGAAAATGGTCCATTGAATATTGATGGGTCCTTTGAATCAGAGGACAATAACATAAGGACCTTAAACTACAATGTCCTCCAAATAGCTCCCTGCTCTGTCAATCTTAGTCGATCGTGGCCATTTAGGCCGCTCGATGGCTTCAACAGAGTCATCCTATTCTGTTGCCATGTTCTTCTTAGGAGGTAATGATCATGAGGCAATAATTTGCAAAGTAGCATCAATGGTGGCCTGCCTATTACTTATCCAAAAAAAAAAGAAAAGCTTACAATCCAACAATTTCCAGATCAAGGAGAGATGGACAAGCCAACAATGCCCCACAAAGAAAGGAAAAAAATAAAAACATTCAAATTGGAAAAAAAAAAAAAAATCGGATTTTGGGTTTAAAGCATGGTACCTAGATTGGGAAAAAATCTAGCCTGGATGAACAGTCATAGTCAACATTAAGTTCTTCACATGTATTTTACAGGTTTATCTATACGCGTCATTAATTTGTGCAGATTACTGTGGAAGTTGATAGGGATCCAAGGGCTGCTTATTTTAGGCAAGCAAAGAATGGTCTCTATATTCGGATGGCGCTCTTGAAACTCTTACTTCTTGGGTGGTAAGGATGCCTTCACATACATCCTTGAATTCTGACTTCAAAAGCTTGGGTTTCATGGTTTAATTTTGTTTGAAGATTAAAAAAAAAGAAAAGAAATTATGTTCGAACGAGTTATGATTGTCGAAGGTGCGAGGATTAGTTGGGTTTGGACGAGTGATCTGAAGGAAGGTTTTTCCTATTTTTGAGGTTTTGTAAGAATTCTTTTCATTTTATTATAGTCCCATGAAGTTTAAAAAAATGAAACAAAATTGAATTCGATACGAGAAAGATGAAAGACTACAGCCACACGGAGTTGACTGCCTACCTAATCTTCTGATAAACCCATGCAACGTGTGCGCGTTTGTAAATGTGTATACTGATAGGCTTGTTTGGATAAAGAAATCTCGTTTTATTTTTATAATTTTTTCAAATATTTACATAATATAATAAATAATTTGATTTTTAAAAATTTTTAAATTATAATAATATTAAAAAAAAATATTTTATTCAATTTATTTTAAATCATTTTATCTTATTTTACTATTCAAACAATTGAATGAGTCAACGAGTCTTAAATGTGCATTACAAATATGCACATTAGTAAATGATTTTTTTTCTTTTAAGCATTTTTTAAATATCATTAACCTTCTAAAAAAATAAAATAATATAAATTTACTAATATATTTTTAACTATTAAAAAAATTAATAATAAAAATAAAATAAAATATACAAATGGGTACATTTGATGGGCCATTTGAAAGTGATACTAACATTTTCCTAAACTAAAACCTCAAGGAAAGTTCATACCGACTAGAGTTCGAAGTACTCTACTTGGAGCATTTTTATTGCCTTGGTAATTTTAGCTAATATTACATAAATTTACATTTATTTATTTCATTTAAATTCAATTCACACATTAGATTATCTATTTATTTTTTATATAATAATAAAATATTATTTATTTAATTTACATTTTGTAATTCTACCAATTAAATGTTAATAATAATTATATTCTAAATGTTAAATGTTAATTATATTCTAATTAATTTAATTTATTTGTTTAGAGTGAAAAAATAGTATTTTAATATTTGATGAAGCAATTGTGGTTAGTTATATTTGGTGAAACACTATAGCTGAAATTCAAATTATTTTAGAAATTCAATGTGGGGTCTTTTTGGCATAGATTATCTAAATTTTAGCCATTCTTCAACTTTGGCCAAGCGAATGAAAATGCTCTAAGAAAACTCACTAGTCAAATGTTAGTGGCTCATCAAATTATAGCTAAAAGTGTTAAAATTGATCTACATTGGACTAGCCAAAACTCAATGGCTTGAGCTTTGAGCTTTTGATTCTCCAAATTTGGTCAGTCAATGTAATAGGACCAAACATTATTTTATGAAAAAATTTATTCATCATCCCAACTCTTATCATCCTTCCATTATCCCATGATGTGGTATTAGATGATAAGTTTACAAATATAATAAATAATTTTCAATCATCTAATGTCACATCATAGAATGATAAGAGGATGATAGAAGTTGGGATAATAAGTAGCATTACTCTTATTTTATTGCGTAAAATTGGCTCCAACGTCTCGTTTCTCCCTTCGATTTTCAGCTCCTCCATTTCCCTTTTTTTCTTTTTCTTTTCATTTTCTCTTCCATTTCTCTCACGCAGAATATTGAACTCACACCCACTTCTTTCTCCCTCCCATTTTCGTCTTCTTTCTGCACCCTCGCCGAACACCACCTTCTTTTCTTTGTCTGTGTTTTTTTTTTTTCCCTTTCCATTTTTTTTTCCATTTTCGTCTTCTCTCTGCACCTTCGACTCCCTCCCTCCCTCCCACTTTTTTTTTTCCACTTTCCATTCTCAACTTCAACCATTTGCAGAGACCCCATCGACTCTTTCAGCAACACAGAGTATCTGGATTTTAAAGACTCGATTTTTTTCCTAGACTGTCAAGATCAACGTATGTCCCACTTTTTCCTTAGAAATACTAATCTAGGTGTGTGTAAAATTTTAAAATATTTATGAGTTTCGTTTATTTGTTCGAATTGTTAATGTTTTACTAATAAGAGAATATGTGATTGTAGTTGTCTATATTTTGATTGAATGCTTGTTTTAATAAGGCCAATAAAGTGAATCTCTTTAATGTGCACGATATATCCATAGCAGAGAAAGAAGAGGAAAGGCAAAGTCGAAGCTCAAAAGTCAATTTGTTTTGGATTTTGTATTGTAAGAATACATATTTTTCCCCTCCTCTTTGAGTTTTGCTAATCACATTATTTGTAATATACCCATTATCCAGATTTAGCAATCCTTAGTGGCCTTTATTATTTGAATGATTTTCGAATAAACCCATTCGCTATTTGTTTATGATCGAGTTTACTCTCTTGCTTTGTGCTGGTCTCTTTGGGGCCGTTCCATATGTTTTTGTTTTTATATTTATTGTTTGTTTTGTGTAATTCTGCCAAATTAGTGGAAAAAACCCAACAAGGAATAGCTGTAAAAATCTCACAGATATCAAAGAAATAATGGAAAAAGGGAGATGCACTATATTATTTCATTGATTTTGTGGCGGGAAATTATGTTGCTGAGCATCTCTTGGCAATTCCTCGCGGTTTTGAGGAGTTTTGTAATGCATATCGGAATAATGATGAAAGATCAAAGACTATTATTATCTCATATTTTTTCAAATGTGTCTATTCGATGGCACAACAATATTGCATTTTTTTTGGGATTAGAGCTCTCCTTTGAACGTAGGATGCCCCGATTTATTGTGTGTTGATTCATTAAAGTGTTGCTGTTAGTATAGAACGCATTGCTGAAAGTCTTGTATTTTGAAATTATTGACAATGGACATATATCGTTCTTAATGCGTGTGCTAGGCTGTGTTTTTATCTTGGACAGATTACTCCACAATTTCTTCATGGCTTTATTAAATTCTTTTTAAAACTTTAATTACTAATTTGAGTAGCTACTGCTACCGAAGTTGGTGAAAATTTGTATAGATGTTTTGTTTTGTTGTGGAATTAATGTTGGGTAGCAATTGATTTATGAACTGTTTTTATGGCTGGGTAGCAATAGCTTTTGTTTTGTTGGTTTGGTAGTTGCTGGAGTTGGTGGATTTCTTAATTGGAGGGATTAAATGTTGGTGGAAATGTTGCTGAATTTGATTTGTGATTGTCATTTTGTGGAAATTAAATGTGTATTTGTAAAATATTAAAAAAAATAAAAAATTATTATTAAAATATATAATATTATATTATTATTTTGACTTTGGGATATCTAATCCAACGTGGATTTATATTTCTATTGGTTTGGACTTTAGTCAAAAACTCTAGTTTTAGTCAAAATTTAGACTTGGCTAGCCATGAACCAAGGTGAGCCTAGTCTTAAAGATTCTTTGCAAATTCTAGATGGGCCAATTACAAGATCAATAGTCATGAAAATCAAAGAAGTAATGCAAGGATTGGTACAATCCACTTGGGATGAAGCTAGCAAGAGTCCAACATTCAAGATGGACTTGAAAGAAGAAGAATCAGTTTTAATCCACTTGATACAAGATGTGGAAGACACGACTTAGAGTATCGTTTGGGCCTATTGTTATTGATGGCTTTCAATTTGTTAAAGTATTTATTTTATTAGTTTAGAATAAGAGGACTTGAGGATGCTTGGTCCGCATATGTCTTATTTATTATGAACTAGGGCTTTGGGAAGGCATTGTATTGTGTCCAAGGGATTATTTGAAAAATAACATGGCACTGTTCACGTCTAGAATCACTGTAGCGCAGCACTGTTCATCTGAACGAATCATTGTAGTGCTGCACTATTCATCCAGGGGTATTTTTGAACAAAGGGGTTTATTTTGGGTTAGAGTTTCAATTAAGTTTTGGTTTAAATACTCTTTGTAGCCTTATTTGAAGATTATACAATATTGAATTTTCATTGTGAGTTGAGTTTACTCCTCTTGTTCTTGATTGAACTTTTGAACTTATCAAAGGTAAATCACAACTTTTGTGGCGTTTCTCTTTGTAATCTGGGTTCTTGAGATGGGTTCTTCAACGAGTCTAGATTTTAATATAATCTAGGTTCTTGGAACGAGTACTCATCGGGTTTAGATTCTCCATCCATTGACTTGATTTTGGTTTTCTTGGGTGAGTTTTCAAATTGATTGTGGGTTCAAGGGATTCCATTCCTGCGGGTTCATATCATTTGATATTTAGAACTTGGTTTCCAATTAGGTCTGATTCTATCAATTAATTCTTGTATCTTTAAGTTTAATTCTAGGGTCTCATCGGTTTAGGGTTGCCAAAAAAAAATACAAATAAAACGTACGCTGCCAAAATTCTTAGGATTTTGGGTTTGGCTGAAATTTGCATCTTCTAAGGTTTCTTGCATCTCTAATTTTGTTAATTGCTTGGAGTGTCGTTCCATTGATTCTCTTCTATTTCATTGTTAATTCTTGTGTGTTTGAATTCAATTGCGTGATTTTCACAATTGAATATTGTTATTTGTAATTGAATTAGAGAAAAGAAAGGAAAAGAAAAAATAAAGAAAAAAAAATTCAAAAAAAAGGAAAAGGAAAAGAAAAAGTGATAGCATACTCAAAAGTTGCTACATAGTCACAACAAAGAGAAAGAAAGTTGTTGATTGAGCCTTATCTTCAAAGAGGCTGAATACATCATTATAGTTGGTGTCTTGTCTAATAGTTACTCTTTCATTCGTATAATTTTCTTGACTCTCGTGTCGTTTTTATTCCTTCCGTATTTTTTTTGTTCTTGTTTCTTGGATTTAATTATTAGTTGGGATAAAACAATATTGCATTCTCTTGATTGAGTTCAATTAGTTCTTAAAGAATTTGGGTGAAAAAATTATCGAGGTAAAAAGCAAGAGAGTGTGAGACTATTATTGGGAAAAATCCAATTAAGAGTGAAATACGAGTGGAGTGCCATAATTCGAATGTAAACACGTAAGGGAGTGTGTGAAGCTTTCTACTAACATTCTTTTTGTGCAGCATATTCTGATGTTTCATAGGAATGACTAATCACCAAAGGGGATGGTAGATAACTCATTCTTTGTGTTGCAAGCCATCCAACAACAATTTGAGCGGTTGAACTTGGTGTTGGATAAAGTAAGGGATAGGATGTATCAACGAGAAGTTCTGATTAGAAATCTGCAAGGTAGGAGAAATAGGAGGCGACATGAGCCTAGTATTGAGAATGGGTATGAGAATGGAGAGTTTGGTGAGGATGATGAAATTCTAATATCTGAAGTTGGATTGGATAGACATAGAGGAGTTATGCGTGAAAGAAGACTTAGAGGAAACCCAAGGGATCGAGATGAAGTTGATAGGAACCTTGAGAGTATCAAAATGAAAATACCATCTTTCCAAGGTAGAACTGACCTTGAAATTTATTTAGAGTGGGAGAAAAGAATAGAGTTGGTGTTTGATAGTCATAATTACTCTGAGGATAAGAAAGTGAAGTTGGCGGTAATTGAATTCACTGATTATACGATTATTTGGTGGGATCAATTAATGACCAGTAGGAGGATGAATCTTGAGGGGCCTGTAGAAACATGGAGAGAGTTGGAAGCTATCATGAGGCGGTGATTTGTACCTAGCCACTATTATAGAGACCTCAACCAAAAACTATAAAATCTTACACATGGGTTTAGGAGTGTAGAGGATTCCCATAAGGAGATGGAGGTGGCTATAATTCGAGCTAATGTAGTGGAGGATTGGGATGCCACTATAGCTAGATTTCTGAGTGGGTTGAATAGGGAAATAACCAATGTAGTTGAATTGCAACATTATGTGGAGGTAGAGGACATGGTGCACATGGCTATGAAGGTGGAGAGGCAGTTAAAGAGAAATAGTACAACAGGGTATACTTCGGTTTCTAGCACTCCTGGAAACCAAAGTGGGACAAAAATGATCAGGCTGTAACAAAAGGGAAGACTGAACCACCTAAGGGAAAATATGAGGGTGAGTTTGAATTTCAAGAAAAAGAGAGAATGAGTTGAAAAATAATTGTGAGGCCAAGTGTTTAAAAAAAGAGTAGAGTGAAAGAAAAGAGAGAATGAAAGGAAAAAAAAAAGAATGGAGCTTAAACATCAAGAGAAAGAGTGAGTGAAAAAAAAATAGAGATGTTGCTGAGAGTCAAGAAAAAAGAGATCAGCTGCGAGAGGGAAAAGAAACAAAAATGAGTTTTTGTGTTAAGCCAGGCTTTTATACTAACAAATTTAACGACTTTTTGCCTAGTGTTGTTGTTTCTTTATTGCAGGGATATGAGGTCATGATTCCTAGCGGTGCGTTTAGTGGATTGCCATCTATTAGAGGGATTGAGCATTACTATTATTTTGTGCAAAGTGCGACAATCTCTATCAGACATTTCTTTGAAGAACATGAGTCTTTGACGCACTTGAAGGGACAATGTAAGTTAAATAAAATGCATGCCAAATAGGTGCAATTCATTGAGACATTTCCCCATGTAATCAAATACACACAAGGTAAGAAAAATTTTGTGTTCGATGCTTTAACAAGAAGGTATGTCCTGGTCTTCATTTTAGATGCAAAGTTATTGAGATTTGAATATGATAAGGAATCGCATGCTAAGGATGATGACTTTGCTAGTGTGTATGGAGCGTGTGAGAAGTCATCGTTTGGTAAGTTCTATAAACTTGAGTGGTACTTGTTTAGAGAGAATAGACTTTGTGTGGCTACAAGTTTTATGCGTAAGTTGCTTGTGGTTTGTTGCATAACTTTAGTGCAAGGAAAACTTTAGAAGTGTTGTATGAACGTTTGTGAGAGTATCATTTGCCATTCAGTGACATGTAGGAACATTTGTGAGAGTATTACTTACCATTCATTGAGTTTGCATATAATTAGTATAGTCATTTTGATGAAAGAAAAATTTTAGATGTGTTTCATGAACATTTGTCATTCTTTGACATGTTGCAAGAGCGTTTATTGGAGTATCAGTTGCCATTCATTAACATATTGCATGAACGTTTGTGGGAGTATTTCTTGCCATTCATTGAGTTTTCATATAATTGGAGTGGTCATTTTGATGTAAGGAAAACTTTGGATATGTTTCATGAACATTTGTGGGAGTATCATTTGCTATTTATTGAATTATTACATAGACGTTTGAGGGAGAATCATTTGCCCTTATTTGAGTGTGCATACTATAAAACCTTGCATACTACTATTTCTTATTCTCCTTTTGAATTTGTTTATAATTTTAATTCAATTTCTCCTTTAAGTCTTGTTGTTTGTTGATGACCGGAACAACTTGGATGGATTTTTTCAATTTAATGAAAAAATTAATGAAAATTCATATAAAGTGAATTTTTTAAGTAAGTATCATGTTTCTGCTATTTTCAATGTTACTAACCTTTTTCCCTTTGATCCGAGTGGAGATTCGAGATCGAATCCTTTTGAGGAGAGGGAGAATTATGGGAACCAAGGTAGGTCTAGTCTTAAAGATTCTTTGCAAGTTCTTGATGTGCCAATTACAAGATCAATAGTCACGAAGATCAAGGAAGCAATGCAAGGATTGGTGCAATCTACTTGGGATGAAGCTAGCAAGAGCTCAACACTCAAGATGAGCTTGAAAGAAGGAGAACCAGTTTTAATCCACTTGATACAAGATGTGGAAGACACGACTTAGAGTATCGTTTGGGCCTATTGTTATTGATGACTTTCAATTTGTTAAAATATTTATTTTATTAGTTTAGGATAAGAGGGCTTGAGGATGCTTGACCCACGTATGTCTTATTTTTTATGAACTAGGGTTTTGGGAAGGCTTTGTATTGTATCCAAGGACTTATTTGGAAAGTTACATTTCATGAACTAAGGTTTCAAGAAGTTACTGTAGCGCAGTACTGTTCACGTCCCGAATCACTATAGCGCAGTACTATTCATCCAGGGGTATTTTTGGAACAAATGGGTTTATTTTGGGCTAGGGTTTCAATTAAGTTTTGGTTTAAATACTCTTTATAGTCTCATTTGAAGATTAGACAATATTTAATTTTCATTGTGAGTTGAGTTTACTCCTCTTATTCTTGATTGAACTTTTGAACTTATCAAAGGTAAAACACAACCTTTGTGGCGTTCCTCTTTGTAATCTGGGTTCTTGAGACGGGTTCTTTAACGAGTTTAGATTTTAATATAATCTAGGTTCTTGAAACGAGTTCTAATCGGGTTTAGATTCTCCATCCATTGACTTGATTTTGGCTTTCTTGAGTGGGTTTTCAAATTGATTGTGGGTTCAAGGAATTCCATTCCTGCGGGTTCATATCACATTGCCAATGCTCTTACCACTGTGAACATGCATACTAATAGGCACGTTGGTTAGGACCTACATCATGCGCTAGGACTCGAGACCAATAATATCTCTGGCTGAAGTGGACATGCCTTCGTGTTTTCATAGAGTTCTGTTACATACAGTCATTTTTGTATTTTTTTTGTGTACTCTATTGATGTAATTAGCTAAAACAATTATTTTATATTAAAAAAAAATGACGCAACCAATCATATCAGTGGAGTGTACAAGGAGTATGCAAAAGTGACTGTACAAAGAATTTTTGGTTTTCATATGCCTTCTCTTACTATTTTTGTTGTTGTTTTAATTTAATTTCAGTCTTGAAAGAGTCTTCCTGCTTTTTGCCGAAGGCCACATACTATACAGGACTTAATTTAATACCATCCTGGAAGTGATAAAATATACACGGCCCAAAGTAAGCCTATTAGGCACTGTCCAAAGTAAGCCTACTAGGCACTGCCCAAGGGTAGGTCCCATTACTAGAAGATAAAGGAAGAGAGAGGAATGAGAGACAAAGAAAAAAAGAAATTGTCAGGAGAAAGAGAAAGGGGACAGAAAAAGGAAAAGAAGAAAACAAAAAGAAAATGAAGATATCAAATACATAAGGGAAGGCGGCTAATCCTCACCATTCCCTAGGGTTACAAGAAAAGAGGGGGATATAAAAGGAAACAACTAGACAGCCTAGACCACTCCAGGGGGACTCTTTCGACTTCGACTTATGTTTTAGCTTCTTCAACTTTAGGAGAGGAGCTCCGGCGACAAGATCTCTATCAGGAAAATAGAGCTCTAATCTCCATTGTACAAAGAGTATGAAAGATCATGAGAGACTGTAAATAAGCATATTATAATAGACTATTCCCTCATAAAAAAGCCATGTGGAAGTAGGCAATATGTCAAATCACGTAAATCTATGTGCTCATCTCACTTTTACATTCTCAGTATTTATTTTTTATTCACTATCATGTTGTACACACAGTCACACCGGACCACGCTAATGGCTTCTGACTACACCGATCTAGACTCAAATCATCATAGGAGTCGAGAATGATTATTTCTCCCCTTCCGAGCGCCCCCTAAAATATAAATTTATTGGGTAGATTAATGGTTTTTGTAGTCCTTGGAAGCAGGCCTGTCTCTTCCACTAGGCGAATTAGGCAATTGCCTAAGGCTCCTACTAGAAGAAGGCAAAAAAAAAGTCTAAAGCATAATTTTTTTGAAAGAGAAAAATTTGAATTTGAGAATACCTAAAAACAGTTGTGTTCCCAAACGGCTCTTAAGAGTCTAAAGCACGTCTTATAAAATTCGATTTGATAAAATCATTTCTAAATCGAAAATTTTCTAATAAAGATTAGAGCGGTGCTATCCTGCCGCCACTCAGACTTATCGTTAATTGTTTTTGCAATTTTTTATTTTTTTTATTTTTTTATTCACATTTTTTTAATATATTTAAAAAATAAAAAAATACATCAATACACTTAAAATCGTTTCCTTAATCACTAAGTAAAAAAAAAATTATTAAACGGTATATGAGCGTTACAATTGGGGCAGTAGAATAACTTTTCTCTAAAGATTAAGTTGGTTATTAATTGAAAATGTAGTATAAATCTTAATTAATAATTTTATTCGGTAAAGTATTGTAATTATTTTTAAATAAAAATAGAAAATAAAAATAAAAATAAAAATAATATAATTTTACTTTCTAAAATGAAAAAAAAAAAATCTCAATATAAATCTTAGCCTTAACGCTCCCAACGACTGAGCCCGCCCTGCTTGGAAGTTTGCAACAGAGGCCCAGCCGGAAAAAGGTCAGAGAGGGGACGTGGGAAGGAGACAAAATGTAGAACCTTTAATTATGCTCTCTGACAAACAGAAAAATAATTGCATGCCTTTGTCGAAATGGCAAATCTATTCAGCACCACGTTGCCAGTGAAGCACCAGCGAATGAAGCCACGTCACACGTATGTCACATGCCCACATGATCTCTGAACTATATTATCTTATAAATACCTGATACATCACATCCAATGTTTCACTTTACTCATCCACTTATAGCTCGATTTCAGGAAAACTCTGCAATTATCTGAGTTTGTGTGCCTATAGGGTATCCGATATGGGTGGCCATCTCTTTCCCCTGATCAATACCTCCCTACGATCATCAGTATTCCTAGCCAAGCCCTTGACAGCATATGTCTACATGAAGTCCGTTAAGGTACGACGAATGTGCTCTATCTTTTCAATTTCCTGGCTAATTAATTACTCTTTGCTCGGATTTTTTGAATATTGATAGTGTAAATTAAGGCGCCGAATGTATATATGGTGGTTAATTATTTGTTAATATCATCTGCTCTACCATCTCGGAATCTCATCCTGGATTGAAGTACTGTGTTAAGCTTGATCTAACGTACGTTTTCAGAGTTATAGCCAAGCAAGCTGCAAGGAAAGCCATATCCGTGAATCAGCAGATCAAGAGAGAGCGCCTTCGACTGCTCAAGAGTTTGAAAAGATTGCCGAGGAGAAGCTGCGGGAGGCCGAGCAAGGTATGGCTAGTCAGACGGCGGACAAGGCACTTGATGCTATGGAAGAGGCTACTTTGGGAGACTCGAAAGTACTTGAATCTGTGAAGCGTAGGTCGGAGGAACACGAAGATGGGGCTGATTACCGAAGGAGAGGGGATGAAGAGCCGCCAGAGGGAGTTAAAGCATTTTCTAATAAAGCCTAGCTACTTGGGCTACAATGTCTAAATAAACACAAGATTCTGATGCAGAGTTTTGAGAATGTTTTTTTGTGTTTTTCTTTTATTCATGTCTGAAGACTTGGGGTGCCAAAATAATGCATGGATTTGAATAGGAAAGTAATATTATATATAGTTGACGTAGATATGAAATAGTAGATGGTGATTTTTGAAAATAATAATTATCGTGTTGATTTTAGTTTGGGGTTTTCCGGTACATATATTTTATATATATATATATACACTAGGGAACGCCTTGGGTGCATTAGTCCCAAAGTGCACCTGATGTAATAATTTAAATAAAAAAAATGAAAATGATAGTAACTTATTTGTCTAGGAAAATAAAATACAAGATTAAAGAAAGACAAAAAATTAAGATTAAAAAAAATCTAAACTTCAACAAAGTATGAGTATTGGTTTGCATCCATATTGTATGAGTATACTGTCAGAACAAAAAAGACATGAACAAGAAATGTCAATTCATGTGCGCCGCGAGGCTATTGAGGACTTTTTGATAAAACATGATCTTTCATTAAATTTTATAAAGGATCTACACATCAAATAGTCAAGGATTTTAATGACTTTTTGATAAAACATGATTATTCATTAAATTCTACAAAGAAATTACATATAAAATGATCAAGAGTCTTAAGAGCCTTTGCTAAAACAGAACTTAACGGACTTAATTAAAAAATAAGAAAAATTAATATAAAAAATAAATAAAAAATATAATTCACAATTAGATAATCACTTATTATAATAGAGTAGATATATATATATATATATATGAAACGAAAGAATATTTAGAAAGTAAGTAAACTTAACTTTTGTTCTTCTGCTCTTTTATCGATTAAACTTTATTGAGAATAAGTATTGGAGAGCTATATTCTGCATCGGTACAATTTAGAACTACTATTTTGGCAGTTTGACTAATTATATTAACATGCAGGCTAGGATGGCACTTAATTGGTTGAACTGCATGGCAAGATGTCAATTAAGAACCCTACGTACCTGATGTCATGGGAGAATACTCAGTGGTTAGCAATAATGACAATTAATTATGGCAAATTGGGAATAATGCCAATTTTAGACGAACGACATTAATTTAGTTAAGGGAAAAATAATAAAAACTGTTTAAACAAGATTTTATGTTTGATAGCCACTTTATATATATAGAGAATATATTTCCACCGGTCGATCTACTATCCTTCTAATAACAGCTCTCCAATATATATTTGGCACGTAGGCTCTTCTATTTCACATCTAATGTACCTGCCTACAGCTGATAATGCTGTGAAAAAAAGCTCCATCGTTTCTCTCCGCTCTGCTGTGAAATGGCAACCCAACCTCTCTCTCCTTCAATTGTTTTTCCTTGGCTTCATTTTTATCACAGAAGAGAAAGCTGCCTATCCCACAAGAACTCGTATCCCACTATGAGTCCCAAGGGCTCGACTCCCAAGAAGCCTCTACCAAGGTCATAGAGGACTTATAGAACTATCTCTACATGATCATCTTCGCCTTGAACGAGCAAATATTTTTTGTTACAATGCTTTTCCTCAGTTTGTTTATTAGGCTTTCATTAAAAAAAGAAGCTTGAATGGTAGAAAAATGGAAGTGCTGTGATTCATGGCAGTGGTCCTATAATCTATTCCTATTCCTATTCCTTGGGATTGCTCTCACTCGCAGAAGGATAAGAATGGGTGGAGGAGAGTTAACTAAGAATGCTCATATATGGGCGACAAAGCTTTGTGGGTTTTGTTATGCTTAGGCAGCTTCTGTGCTGGAATGCTCTTCACCGACAGGAGCTCATGGGCGACGGAGCTTCATTCGTGGGGGAGAAAGAGCTTCGTGGTTGCGACGGAGCTTGGTGGTGGTGGTCTGGATTTGGTGCGAGAGCAAACTGGTTTGAAGAAAGAGGATGAAGTTCTATCTTCTGACTTTTCACGTTTCTTAATATAATCAGATGAGACCAATTTTAGTGTGTATAATATAAAACCTCATACGTGTCATATTTTGATTGAAGGCTGTTAAATGCCCCACATCAACCCAACCGGTCAGAAGAGGGACTCATATATATATATATATATACACACACACACACTGAGGGAGAAGGACTTGCTAATTTCTCACTCTTTTTTAACGTTTCCCCCAACATTGAGTCATTTTTGTTTTTTCGTTTTACAATGAATCACTGATGTATAATTATAAGAAAATTATATATAATATATACGGCGATATATAAGACTTCAAATTTTATTAATTAATATAATTATCGAAACCCCTATTAATTAATTAGCATTTGTAGCCATTTTTTTGACTTGTCGACGACCCGATCGATTTTCACGTACGTAGAAGAAATCGTGATATCAAGTAGATCAAATATAACAAAATTACAATTAATAAGAAGCAAATGTAAGCTAGCTATAGGGAAGTTTATAATACGATATTGAGAATATTATTAATTATATGGTGTGCTTTATATGACCTTTTACATATAGTAACAACTTAAAATTTAAACATGAATTAAGCGATGTTAATGCTTAAATTTGCACAATAGCTAGATTGAAGGGAGAAAAAGATTATTCCCGGCCCATGATGGTGATTTGGGAGTTGATACGGTATTCTTCACATTCATCTATAAAATAAATAGTAAACAAATAAATAAAAAGATAGAGATTTATATGGTTCGGTATAAAATCTTACGTCCATGGGTTGTTTAAGGGTGTTGCCCATATGACTAACACAATAATGGGTGAATTGAGTTGTATTTAAAAAATTCGCTATTAAAATATGAACAAAATATGAAGCAGTAGTAAATATGAAGAATAAGGGTAAGAGGAAGCAAATTCAGTTTTAACGAGGTTTAGCCTCATTGTCTGCGTCCTCGCCTCAAGTTATCCATTGAGGATTTTTGAATTCACTATTCAACCTCTTTTAGGTGGAGATAGAAACCTATTACATATTTGAGTAATACCCTTACAAAGAATCCGTGTAGAACATCCTTTACACTTTCAATCACCTTACACGTAGTGATTCAACTATTCCCTGTGTAGAATCCATTTTACACACACAAGAGTTATACACACACTTTTACTGATACAAAAGCTGATAGCGAGTATGTTATAAGAAAACACTGTTCAATGAGTGGAATAAGAACAATACAATGCAAACTATATCTCTCACAAAATGAACAAGGGTTAAGGCTCAATGCTTAGAAATTATTTTTCAAAAATTCAAATTTCAAACTTTTAATTTTAAATATGTTATACATATGTGGAAAATGCAATTTGATGGTTTATGAGAAAAGATTAATTTCGAGTCTTAATCCAATTTCAAATTTTATCAAGAGATGTACAAAATTACTCTAAGAGTTTTATTTGTAAGCTTGATTGTGTGCTTGGCTCCATTGTATAGACAACTTGAGCTCCAGACTCCTTTATGCTTGAATTTATTTGTTATCATCAAAATCTATATGTAGATATATAATATATGAAACTTGAAACTTTGGATTCAACAGAGGGTGAAATCCATTATAATAGATGATTTTACAATCTCTCATAGCTCAAATATCTCACAATATAATGGAAGAATTTAGGGAAGATCCTTTGAAGTCGTTATGTGTGGTGAAATTTGTACGTGAGGAGCTTCTCTAGAGAGCCTGTGGAGAGTTCTTCCTTCATTTGTAGAGATCTTCTCCTTTATAGTAATCCGTTTTCTTCTTTGGAGTGATAGGGTACTCCAATTTGACTTGTGAAATTTTTTCTTTTTAAGAGTCCGTGCCAATTACTTTTGATTTATCTTTTTTTTTATCTTATCTTTTGACTTTATCTCTTTTCTTATTATTAGTGATAAGTTTTTAAAAGAATCGAACAGTCAATTTAGTCCCTAACAAGCGTACTCTTGTTTACCGACCACTACGTACGTAATTGTATTGGCAGTAAATTGTTGCACCCTATTGCCAACCAAAAAATAAAAAAAATTGTTGCATTTTGGATCTCTTCGAAGTGTTCCCAAAAAGTAAAAATAGAAAAAACGTAAAGAAGAGACCCAAAAAAAGCCAGTGCGGGGTCCCTGATTAGTGAGCACGTACGTATGCTGGATCATACGTATTCTAATCCCGACAGAGTTAAGGTAGAACCTTCGCACGCCTATGCCGAAGTGGCAAGTATATGCACCACCACGTTCCTAGTGAAATCCTAGCTCATGAAGACGCGTATGCTACAATATCACGATCTACGTGTGCACCATAAACATTCATCTTTTTTCTTTTTCAAAAGAAAAAGGAAAATTTGTTCTTGGTGGTAAACAAAGTTCGAAATTCCCTCGTCCATCGATAATATTGCAGGAAAATTCGGCAATCTCAGAGTCGATTCCTCTTTGTATACGATATCATGCGTGGGTAGCTACCTGTTTCCCCTCAATACCTCCTCACGACCATCCTTGGTCAAGCCCTTAACGGCATATGTCTACAACTGATCCATCAAGGTGTGTCCATACTAGTCTCAATTCTTTCTAGCTCGTTTAGTTAGTCTATATATATATGGTCGGAATTCTTTCATGGTTAATTAGGCCGCTTAATTTGAAGTCATTATTATCACTGCAAGTTGCAGCACGCACTAATATTAATGTATGAGAGCAAACGGCACGAAATAAGATCAGAAAGTTGAATTTCATATATAAGAGTTAATTTCAGTGTAAATGAAGCTTTAATTCGGTGGACTTGAAATTTAAGATATTGCAAGAGATTTCATGATCAGTATATATATGTGGATTGTATCTGTCATTGAATTTACATTTTAACACATACATCGTCTTTAATTTGTGGCTCATCGATCTATTTTTAAGCCAAGGTGGATCAATAGGTTCTCAAAGGTGTAAGAAAATGAATTAAGCAAATTATATATTGGCAAACATCACATCTAATTAATTGGTTATATGGAGACACTTTTCAAGTAATATATATGTTGCTTAAAATACATAATTGGAGTGGTTATATTCATTCCTGGAAACTCATATAAATATATATTTATATATATATATATCTATTATATCTATTATATAAGAGCCTATCTCGTGTGAACAGTAATAAACAACGAATTTTCACCTATTATATAAGAGCCTATCCGGTGTGAACAATAATAAACAGTGAATTTTTGCATTCTGTTAAAATAATCTGTGTTGAACGTGTTGTGTTTTTCTATCCTTTTATTCTCTTCTTCTGTATCCGTTTATATCAAGTGTTTTTAGTCTTTTAGTTCAGTTGTATCACGTGTCCGTAGCTTTACCTTTTTTTAATCTTTCAGCCTTTTTACTTTCCTGCTTTTCTCTTTGCTCTTTCCTCTTCATTTTCTATTTCATGTTTTCACTAAAGTAACTTTTTTTCTCTCTTCTTCTTCTCTGTCTCTCTCTTCTTTGCATCTTCTCTTCGTCTTCATCTATGCGTTCTCTTCGTCTTTGTCCACTGGCCGCCATTAGCAGCCGTGGACCAGGCCGGACAACAGCCCTCCTTCAAGCAACAACAGCTCTTTCTCGATCTCTCCTACGTTTCCCACTCGCAGCTGCTGGAGGAACATTCTTCAGGTTTTCACTCAAACATGACAAACAAGTAAGTTTCTATTGCTTGTCCAGGTCTCTTTGGAGTCCCACCCTTCACATGACTAATCAAATTCTTGTAGAAAGTACCAGCATTTTCTACGCTTGCTACATCACCCCTTCTGATGGCCAATCACTCTCTGATACAACGATTTGCAGATTAGGTGCACCAGCTTTTGGGCTTGGGTTTTCTGTTGGGTGGACAACCCTCGGAGGAAGCTAGCGGCCATGGTCTTGAGCTCAGAGTCATACGTCTCGGTCTCACACATAGTCACCGTCATGGGAGTCTCGCTAGAAAATTGAGCCAGCGGTGCAGTTCCGGTCGTGGCGGTGGAGCAGTCGAGAAAGTCCTCAAGTTTCGGATCGGCGGTGAACATGGAGAGGTCGGTTGCACCAGCGGTTGCATCTTCTTCAAGCCTTGCGTCGACAACAGTACCTGCGAAAGAATAAAGAAAAAAATAAATAAGATAGGATATGATCGAATAAGGATACGTATCGATCGGTCTCTACGTCATTTGTGACTGTGTCGGCATGCATATGCGTGGGGATGTTGGGAGAGATGTTGAGAGATGTTAACCTGGGGTAGAGGACGTGAAGGCTTTGAAGAGAGAGTGGGGACGAGCCAGAGGGCAAGTGAGAGTTGGTGTGGTTGGAAAGAGAAAAGCCGAGCCAGTTCTGAGGAGAAGAATCAATGTCGTTGATGAGCGTGAAAGAGATGCGTGGGAGGGTGTGTGGGTTTGGGGTTTTCTGTGTTTGGAAATAGCAAAAAATGACTTTTTTAACTCCTAGAGAGAGATTACGAGGAGAGGTAGGGAGGGTTAAGACCCTTGTGGGGAGGTAAATGGGTAAGGAAATGGGCTGGAATGACACAGATATAGAGGTAGAAGAAAGATATGACTACGAAGGAAAAGAGAGAACTTGAGGTCCAGATGCCCCAAATTAGGTGCACCACCCAACCCCCATATCCTTTTCACTTTACTTTCTCTTTCTTTGAAATTTCCCTTGTTTCTTTATTTCCAAAGTTTTGGTTCTCCGTTTAGCACCTGAGAAAGTGAAAGAAATTGTGAGAAAGTGAATATCAAAGTACCTTTTTTGCTTGAAAGTTGTGTTGCCGTTATTATTTTTTTTTTGGTCACAAATAGTGAATCTGCGTTCCTTCCACTTCTCGTTAAACATATGGTGTACAAATGCAAATGGGTATTTCTCCAGTTTCAATTTTATAATTTTCTCCAAAAACATGTACCATTTTAGTGCGGATAATGATAGCAGTACAGCTGGTTTACCATCAGTTTACTACTTGCAAATAAAAAATACATTTTAAAATTATAAAATAATTTTTATAGTACTATTTTGTCATTTTTTTTTTATATTTTTTTTATTATCATATATCAACTGTCTCGTTTGTTTTAAAAAATGAGATGAGTTGAGATTAAAGTTAAAAATTTAAATAAAATATTATTAGAATATATTTTTTAATATTATTTTTATTTTGAGATTTGAAAAAAATAAATTATTTATTTTATTTTGTATTGGAAGTTAAGAAAATGTAATGATAAAATTGAAATGAGATAAGATGAAATGAGATGTTTTCTGAATACAAACGAGACCTTAGAGTGGTCAATGAATTGTATACCAGTTGGTAGAGTATCATTAAAAATAGTACTATTAAACACAATAAAGGTTCATGAGATTTTTTTTTTAATGCTGTTTCTGTTATTGGGTCTCGTTTATTCAAGTGTTGTTTCTGTTATTACTTTTTTTTTTGGTTTATTTCTTGTATTGTTTGTTCGTTTATTTATTTATTTTTCTTTTATTTTTTGCGTTGTTTATTGCATTGAGGACACTGCATTGGTCAGTTGGGGCTGTTCACTAAAGTGTCACCATTCATTCAAGGCTCTTTATGGAAGAAAAAAAGTGCTACTATTTATTCATGTTCATTTACTATTTATTTACTAATTATAATAAAAATCATATTAATTGATTTTTATATATTTGTGTGTTATGCCAGTTTTAGTTTTATTTATAGCATCCATAATAATTTAATTAAAAACATTATATTTTTTAAGATTTCTGTTAATTTACAATACTTCAATTTTCAATATATAAGTTATTTAGATTTTTATTAATCATGCAAAGCTATTCAGAATTTATTTTGTAGGAACATTTTTCATATATAGAAATTTTTGTAGAAAAAATTTCAGAGAAAGAGTGGATGATTCAACTTTCTATATATCCTGATCGATTCAAGCAATAGAAGCGTAAAAATTTCAATGCCCTCTATATTGATGTCGTGCAAGATGACACAAATAATGGATCATAGTAAAATGATCAAAGAAATCATACTTTGAACTAATGTTTTTGTTAAATATAGTTGTATTAACTAATGTCTTTTATGTTATAATCTATGCAAACATGTAATTATTATTCAATACTTAACTATTATTACCTAAAAATATTTATTAGAATTTATATTTTTTTTCCAATGCATTAAATTATTGATTGAAATCTATTTTTTAATATAAAAAACATATTATTTTAAAAAATGGAACTAGGTAAACGTGCTTTGCACGTTGCTCCTGCACTAGTATATATATATATATATTAGTAAGAGCAACGTGCGTTGCATGTATGCCCAGATGATAAAAATAAGAAAAAAATAAAAAAAATAGTAAGAAATAGTAAATAGAAATGTGAGAAATGAAATTTAAAGAAAAATTGAACAAAATGTAATAAAAAGTGAATAAATAAACACAAACTTTATATACAAGTCAATGCCTTATTAAGGTATAGAATTACAACAATGAGAATATGAACAAGAAGAGATTTTGATTGTTTATTATGTAGCTTGATTTTTTGGATGGGCGGAGAGCACGTTGAGCTTATTCTGGTGCAGTTGCATGTCAATGTTGATTCATTTCTACACGTAAGTATATAATCCATTCTTTTTTCTGAAAGTACTATACCTGTAATATTTGCTAAATATGGGGAGATGTTCCTATAATAATGAAAAAATATAAAAACATAATGCATTAATTTTTTTTAAAATAAATTTATGAATATACATTTTACCTCACTTGTGTGTTCGAATAGATCAACAGTTGTAGAATTCAATATTTCTTCTGTCATAAATCCGAAGACAACAACGTCCATTATACATCCAGTATCGTCATCTACTTCTAAATAGACTCGATAGCTAAAATTAATGAGAATATTTATCTCATCATGTAAAAAATAATCATTTAAAATGATGAGATAAAATACTTATCGTGATTGTGTGATATTCATGTTTTTGCAATTATAGCACATAAATTTTTCATTGTAATCATATCTAGTTGCCTTATTACAATTTGCACAAGACATACAATAGAACTGCTAATGTAAATCAATTAAACGAATATTGGAAAAATCAATTAATCATATCCAATTGAAATGATATGATATGAGATGGTTTTAGATGTGTTAAATAAAATATTAATTTTTAAATATTATTATTATTTAAAAATTTAAAAATTTTAAATAATTTATTATATTTTATGTGGAAACTTAAAAAATTTATAATAATAAGATGGATTGAGATCAGTTATCAAACCGGCCCAAGTCATGTTGCTGTATTGACTTGTGTTGACTCACGTCGAGTTCTTTTGGTCTATGGTCTATCTATAATCTTAATTGTGGGGTAGATTATTGCACTTTGTTTCTCTTTAAAGTTTTCAAGATAGGACCGGAAAAGTGAGTACTGTGTGGGGGCTCTGAGGAGATAGACGGATGCTAGCTAACACGATTTTTCTAACCCGCCCGCAAAAAGATGATGTAAAATCTTGCATGCATGCCTGAGATGAAGCGGTGAATCTATGGGGTGCGCCACGTTCCTAGTGAAATCCTTAGCTCAAGAAGACACGTACGTATAATTACTCACATAATCTCTCTGCGCTATATATAAATATTATATAGACAGTTCTGCATTTTTCGAGTGTATTGCACTTGGTTACATCCGAGATGGGTAGCCATCTCATCCCCCTCAATCCCTCCTTACGACCACCGCTGGCTAAGTCCTTGAGAGCATTTATCTATAACTCGATCAAGGTATATCTACTATATATCACTTCGTGCTCATTCTTAATTTGGTCAAGTTCTTCTTTTTGTTTCCCTCTACTTTTTAGAAACTCGCGGTATATTTACCGTTTATATATATGTGTGTGCGTGTGCGTGTTGCCAATATACACAACGTTGCTACTGCAATTAATTAGTTCCCAATATTTACAAAAGTACTGCAATTTAGTTCATGGATTTCATAATATTAGCTCAATCTGTTAGGATTAGTGTGAAATATCATGCTCAACTACTGCGTGTGTTATGGCTAGGGCTGAGCAAAAATCCGAAAATCCGACTCCGAATCCGACTCCGCTCCGGCTCCGCTCCGGTTCCGCTCCGACTCCGATAAGTCGGNTTCTCCTCGGACTCAGTCCGGTACCAACCAGATCACAGTATAAATAATTAGAGCAAAAATATATTTAAATCTCAAAAGATTGTTTAGAAAATACTTACAGCGCTATGAAAATATTTTCGGAGGATCACGGAGGGGTTGGAAGTAGGGCTGAGCAAAAATCCGAAAATCCGACTCCGAATCCGACTCCGCTCCGGCTCCGCTCCGGTTCCGCTCCGACTCCGATAAGTCGGAGTCGGAGTCGGAGTCGGAGTTTTTTTTCCCTTGGAAGTCGGAGTCGGAGTCGGAGTCGGAGTCGTTGATGAACCGACTCCGACTCCGCTCCGATCCGACTCCGACTCCGACTCCGACTTGGCCCTCCGACTCCGCCTCCGATTTTATACATATTTTATAAAAATATATGTATTTTTCCATATATTAATCATTTAAATTTTATACAATTATATCTTATATAATTAGTTAAACTCAATAATATACTAGTTAAATAATATATTTATACTATAATATATATAAACTAAATTGACTAATAATAGTTTAGTATATGACTATATGTAAACATCATACTATTACAAATTTACAATATTACTACCATGTAACACTAAATTACTAATGTATAAATAATATACTATAAACATTAAAATGCATAATAACATTTAATAATGTATAATAACATGTAATACTAATGGATAAACACTAATCTATAAATTTATAATAATATATAATACTAATGTATAATAACTAAAGTATTAATCATATAAATTTTATATAACAATATCTTATATTAATTTTATATTTTGGCAATAAATTCTGAACATATTCATTTTGATAAATCTATTAGTAATACTAATATACATTAGTATATTAATTAGATTTATGGCCTAATACTAATACTATTAGTAATCCACTTTAAGTCTATATATAAATTACTATATAAATCACTATAGTATTAGTTACTAATACTATATCACTATATGATACTATTAACTATAGTGATATAGTAATACTAATACTAGTAGTATTAGAATACTAATACTATCAGTGATGTAGTTATACTAATACTATTATATAGTTATACTAAATTAAAATCACTATAGCAAATACTAATATATAGTTATGCTAATCACTATAACTAATACTAATATTTATACTAATACTAATACTAATATAGACTATAGTTATAACTTATACCTATACTAAATCACTATAACTAATACTAATATAGTTATACTAATCACTATAACTATATATAGTATTAATATCACTATTTGTATAGTATATAGTATTAATAATAACTAATACTAATATAACTATTAGTATAACTAATATCACTACTAGTATAACTATTAGTATAACTAATATTGACATAGTTATACTGATCACTATAACTATATATAGTATTAATATCACTATAGTATTAGTGATAATACTATATTATCACTAACATATAGTAATAGTACTATACCAATAGTATTACTATATACTAATACTTATATATATGGATATATATCAAGTATAAGAGATTAGAGATTTAATATATATATATATATTAAATCACTAACATACTAATAGCATGATACTATAGTATTAGTAATTATACTATAAGATATAGTAATAGACTAATAGTATATTATAGTAATACTATGTTATATATAAAATAGGCCATAATGGTATGGATTAGCAATAGTATAATTAGTATTAGTAATATATATATATATATTAATATATATCATATTCATAGTATACTATATAAATATCATAGTATAATATACTATATATAGTTTAATACTCTTAAATATATATATTTTTTGAATCTTCATTTCGTAATTTGGAAGTTTGTAATTTAATTTATTTTGGTGCATTTGGAAGTTTGTAATTTAATTTAATTTAATTTTTTAAAGCATGTTAGGACTTGTTTTTAGTTAGTTGTATTTTTTGTTGTAATCAAAAGTGAATTATTTAGTTTAGGTTGTATATTTTGTTGTAGTCAAAAGTGAATTATTATTTGTTGTAATTTTTGAAACAATTGAAATTTGAAAGCACAATTTTTTTTTAAAAGAAAAGTAGGCCAAATATGATGTTAAAAAAGAAAAGAAAAAAAAGTCCAAAATTCGACTCCGCTCCGACTCCGCTCCGACAAGTCGGAGTCGGAGTCGGAGCGGAGGATGTGCCTGTCGGAGTCGGAGTCGGAGGTCGGATTCGACCTCCGACAAAGTCGGAGTCGGAGTCGGAGGATGACCATACCGACTCCGAATCAGTCGGTGCTCAGCCCTAGTTATGGCTATAATGTATTTCAGAGTTATAGCCTGCAAGCAGGGAAGACCATATCCAGGAACTAATAGAATTGATAGAAGATGAGAGAGCGCCATTGACGTCGGAGGAGTATGAAAAGATGGAAGCTCCGGGAGGCGAAGCAAGCGCTTTCGCTGGCTGAAGTGTTTAAAAAGATGGAAGAGATTAGAAAAGATGGCGGAGGAGAAGCTCCGGGAGGCCAAGCAAGGAGTGGCGAGTCAGACGGTTGACAAGGTATTTGATGCTGTGGAAGAGGCTACTCTGGGTGATTCCGATCTTGAAACTGTGAAGCGTAAATACATAGCACGCAAAAGTCAGACGGCTGATTATCGCAGGAGAGGGGATCACGAGCCCCCGGGAACTAAAGCATTTTCTAACAAAGCTCAATCGTTGGGCCTGCCGTTTCAATTACTACATGATTTCCTGTGTAGAAATAAGTAGAGGCCATGGCCCAATTAACCTAATCACCTTCGGGCTACAATAATAGCGGGCTTCAAGACGGAAACCTGGATCTCACCAAGGCCCAATGCCACTGTCCGACGCTCTGTCCGACGCTCAGCTCTAAATTATTACTCACTTGATTGAAGCTGTAGGCTTAATAGAGCTGCGCAATTGAAGTCTTCATTTTACATATATCTATCTATTTTATTTAAGAATTTTAATTTACGCCTCATTTTTTTTTAGAGATAAAATAAGATGAGATAAGATTAAAGTTGAAAAGTTGAATAAAATATTATTAGAATATATCTTTTAATATTATATTTATTTTGAGATTTGAAAAGTTGTATTTTTTATTTTATTTTGTATAAAAATTTGAAAAAATTGTAATGGTAGGATGAAAAAATTTCAAAATTTTTAAAATTTTAAATTTTGGTTAAAACAAACAAGGCCTTATATAAGAATTTCGAAAAATATTTTCGCCTGTCATCTCTCAGAGCTTTATTTCATGAGAATGTTTAGAGGATCCCGTAAACGAGGAGTAATCTTACCGTTTTCCATTTCATATTATCCTCGCAACACCTCATTAACCGTTGACTGCTGCGCATCACGCTTTCTTCACCTTTGTGGCAATGTACTCTGTTCTGTACTCTTTAGAAGCCTTAAATTCTTGACAGTTCAAAGTTTGGCCTGAATATTGTCCAGCATAGGTCTGAGCTATCCAACCACCGCCCTTTTGGGCTATTAAAGAGTGAGCACAGTACAACTAAAGATATGCTTGCCATGTTTGATATAATTTGTCTCCGTGTGAAAAATATGTAAAATGGAAACGTTTACATTAAATTTCAAATTTCAGGAAAACTTGATCTATCCATATGAAAAAGAGCATGTAATCCTGCTTGATTGTCGTCTTGAATGACGATGGCTAATTTGCAGCCATTCATTCACACCGTAATTTTGGATACGAGTTAGTGGATTTTCTGTTCCCCAGATTTGGCTTTTAGTACGATCAAAGAGCCGCGATTACAGCGACTCATGGAGTAAAGCATGACCCAAAATGTCCGTGACCACCACTACTCTTTCCCATCCTTTGGGATTCTTCGTATTACATGTATCGCAAAATGCGTATACGTTTTGTGTTGGTAGGTGTTGATCAATTTGACTCGTGATATGACTCGGCCTCTGTTTTTTTTCCCTCTCTACCTCGTCTCGAAATATCGTCATACTGTTCCATTTTAGATCAATGTTTTTTTTTTTCTAATTTTAAGAGTTTAGTTTTAAAATTCAATAAAAGATTATAAAAGGTCAAAACTTGTATGGATCCATGTAAAATGAAAGCGAGTCCACTTGATTGACCGATTGATTTTATTCATATTTGATTGTATTTCTCTCTGTATAGATAAAATGGGTTACACAGGGGGCTACTACATCTCAATTAATTCACCCACAATCCAAAACCAACTAATTAATTGATACCAAAATTTCCTGACCCCTAGAAAATTATAAATCCACTTTAGCTAGCTATAAGTGAGTAGATTTGGATTATCAGAGAGATCATCAGTACCCTTTAGTCCATGCAGTTTAGCAAAAACTCCAACTACGGGGGCAACATTATAGGTGCATGCCTCGGTTTGCATGTAGTTTGACCTTTCATCCTTAAACCGGTCCTTGTTATCTGGCCCACCAACTAGGGCCCCCACTAGGGTGTTAGGGTTCGGATCGTGTCGTCCGTACCAATTATCGTATCCCTGAGTGCATCCGATGAAACCTTTATTCCTTTTGTATGATTCAACTGATGCTCCCCTGTGGTGCACTCTGCGCGGATAATTAGAGCCGTACCCAACTAAGTAGCTTAGAGCCGTTGGATTAGAACCCAGGATGTAATCAACTTGTGATTTGGCGAAGGAGAAGATTTCCTGTGGGCCCAACACTCCATTATGGCAGTTGAGCTCCCGATTTGAGGCTCGGAGATAATCGGAGTAGAGTGTGAGAAGAAATGCAGCAGTTGACACGTACTGCATGTTGTTCCATTGGCGGGTGTACAGTAGGCCTCCTGGGGTGCGTTGCACGTTAGTCACGTTGTTCTTGTTTAGGCAGCCGCATAGAAAGTGCTCTGCGTTTGAGCGGTACTGTTCCAGTACGTGCTTGTGTTTCTCATGCTTTTTTTCCATCAGCAGCTGAAAAATAAAGCGAAGTTTTGCATTTTCAAGTTTGCATCGACACTTAACTATGAGAGATAGAGAGAGAGAGAGAGAGATTTACCATTGAAGCAATGATTTGAACACCAGCATACTTGACATCCCAGCTAAACTCAGTCATGGCCCAAGTGATCCCACCAAGGGAATGTGCGTTCTCCAACACATAATTCAAATATTCTTCTTTGTCAGTGGCCTTGTATAGCCACAAAGCTGCCCACAACAACTCGTCCATGTACCCACTCACAGACGAATAATAACCTTTTGCAACCTTAATACTTTCATCATACTTCCCTCTATACTTGTCACCAAACTCAAACAACTGCATTTAAATCACAGCCATTTTATTATAACTCTGACTAATTTTTAAAAAATTAAAGAACAAGAATTAGTTAAACGCATCCTCTACTAGCTTTAATTTGGTCAAACCAACTAATCAGTATACTCACCACAGAGTATTCTTATATAGCAACACTCATTATCAACCTTGATTACCTGTTTGGCATGGTGCATCAGTAGGTGGGAATAATGTGGATTAGTTTTCCTAAACACCATTGAAGCTGCTGCCATTGCCGCTGCTGTCTCGCCGGCAATATCTGATCCGGGATTGTTAGCATCAACCTTGTAAGCTTGTCGTGAAGTTGTCATGTCCTCCGGCCGCTGCCAACAGTAGTGGTCGGTATCGCCATTACCCACCTGAGAAATAATCATATGCTAATGATCCATTAGTGAATACGTGACCAAAAGACATTTGTGTAATTAATAATTTAATAGGCTAGCAAAATAATGGGAAACAAAAAGAAGAAAAAAAACAATAGCAACCCCACATGTAACCGCGAGTGAGACGCGCGCTAATCACGGTACTAAAAGTATGTTCGCACGGAAATTTATAGGGACACCATTGACTAACTGTCCCACAATTCAATCAAGTTTTCGGTAATTCTGGAATAATATCCCATTCTCTACCCAAGCGCGTGATTTACATGTTCCAAATTTGAAAAAAGTGTTTAAATTACCTGAGCCCATAAAACGTTCGGGTGAGTGTGGGCTTTGATGAAATAGTCCGTCCCCCACTTGATCGCCTCCAGCGCGTGGAGATACTCACCGGCGCCGGCAATCTGTTCCCCATATTCAAAGACACTCCAGGACAGCATCGTTACAGTAAAAGCCATTGGCAGACCAAATTTAACATTGTCACCGGCATCGTAGTACCCTCCCACCAAGTCCACCTGAAGAAGAACAAAAGCAGAACAAACCAGAAGGAAGGTCTTGAGAACATATGCTATTACCGTATAAAGAAGAGTTTAAAACAATGTAAGTTTAGCAATCGGGGTAGGGGGAGGAAGGGGCTTAACCCCTTGTTCAAGACCATCAGTAAGGCCAGAATGGTGGCGCCAAGAGACTCGTTGGTTGTGCGGTAATCGGCCGGAACGTTGGGATTCAAAGTAGAGGAGACTCTTGGAAAGAGCTTCGCCATAGTCGAAAGACTGACAGTAGGAGGGAAAGAGGGAAAAGATTGAGAGCAGAACAAAACAACGATGAAGAAACTTGGAATGTTTTTTAAAAATGCCTTCTTGCTGATTGTCCTCCATCAATGCATTAGTCTCTCTCTCTCTCTCTCTCTCTCCATCCATCCATCTGTGTTTATATATAGATTCATGGCACTTGACTCGTGAGTGGGTACTACTATGACACTTCGTAGTCAGATGAGCTGAACGTCATAATTGTGGCTAATGACGAGAATCTAAAAAGGTCTAAAACAAACAAATTAACTTGATATGTATGGAAGGTTGTTCCAGTACAGACTGTGTAATTACTACACCTTTTTAATGACTTGAAACGGGCAAATTGGTCAAGCACTTTGTTCAAAACAAAACTAGCTGCTGAATTTGAATCTACATATCACATGAGTGCAGAAGGATCATTAGTTTTGGAAATGTAAACAAATCCAGTGCCCTTCAGTGTCTGAATTAATTCTTATTTGCGAAACCCTTTTGCATGGGACTGGAAATTATATATTTTCTTTTTGATTTATTTTTATTTTCAACCTTTTTGTTCAAGTTTATGCTCGCACTTTCAAAATTAGTCCGAATTTTGTTTTCCAACATTCAATGCCAATAAGAAAAAGTAGTGCAAACCTTACTATTCTTATAGGACCCACCGTTGGGGGCCCTGCTAGTACATTTGAAGGTTTTGTTTTTTGTTTTTTTACATGATTTTTTTAATATTTTTAAATATATATATTTTAAAATCACAATATTATAAAAAAAAATACTTTCTTAATCATTAAATAAAAAAAAATAAAAAAAGATCGGGACCTCCAGCGGGATGCTTAGCTTTTTCCATTCTCACATAGTTGCACTATTTTACCCAGCAGAATGTACAATTAATGTATAATAAACAATCAAGATTGTCTATTATAATAGGAAAATGATTTACACAACACATTCTATAATATATTACGCAACAATGTGTTAAAAAGAGGAATATTTTTGTAAAACATCTTCTACAAGTAACATCATTTTACGAAAATGTCCTCATTTTATAATATTGTTGTATAATATATTGTAGAATGTGTTGTGGATGTATTATTACTCATTATAATAAGGGCTTTTTACTATTATTTTACAATAAACACTAGCAATTAATGTACAATAAACAGTCGTGCGGATAGCCTACCATAAAGAGGGCTTTCTCCTATTAATTAGGCAGTTGCAAATTAAACTTTCTAAATGAAAAATATTGTAGTGATATATGAGATCCTTTTTTATGTAGGGGTGGGAGAGAGCCTCCGAATCCGGGCCGTATGACCCTGCCCGCTCCTATATATAAGCCTTCCCTCTCCTTCCAACTCGCCGTCCCAGTCTCTCTTCCATCTCTCTGTCCTAGTCTCTCTCCTCCTCCTGTCATCGCCCCAAGTATATATCTCTCTCGTCGTGGGTGGTGTGCAATAAACTCTATTGGCCAAGACCTGGTTGGGGGCTCAACTCTTCTCACTGCCCATGCGCCGCCCCCACCCATGGTTGGGGGGGGGGGGTAATTAACAATCTGTGTACCATTACACTTTAAAATCACATTCATTGAAATACACTTCATTTACTACTGTTATACTATCCATTTTTTTTTTCTTTTTGCTTATTGAATTTGGATTAAAAAATCTCAAAACATGACATTTTTGTATAATTTAAAAGAAAATAAATTCAATTAACGAACATAATCATATAATTCAATTAAAAATAAATCTAATTTTATAAAAATTGACATTCATTTACTCTTTGAGTCAAATTTTATAAAATTGAATTTATTTTTAATTAAATTACATAATTACTTTAGTTGATTGAATTTATTTTCTTTTAGATCATGTAAGAATGTTATATTTTAAGATTTTAAATCCATATTCAAATAACAAAAAGAAAAAGAAAAAAGCTATATAGTAGTAAAGTAGTAGTAAATGAGAGATAAGGATATCAACAATAACTATATGGAAATCCTGTAAGCAACCGTCTTTACTCTTCGATAGGTAATGAAACGGCTACGTTCGATAAAGAAGAAAAAAAAGGTAAACTGCCTTTCCCAAACGTTCGATCCCAATCCCATCTTGTTCACTATGTTCAGGATATTTAGCTCAGCTTTAAATAATCTCTTGGGCCCCCATTACCAAGGACGTACTTAATTACCGAAATAAGGAGATAGAGAGTTGACACTTGACAGACACATGTTCATGGAAATATATGCAAAAAGAAATTTCAGACCATAACGTATCACCAAGACTACAACCTCCGATTTCCTCATCTCTTGAAAGGAAAGAAATAGCGTCCTCGATTGAATAAATATGTTCGAAAAAGGGTTCTCCCTCTATTGGATTTCAATGTCTATAATGCTGCGCGTGGAACCACATCGATAGTTTACAATTCAATCTTTGTCAGACAAGCACATGATGCACGAGGAAATAACAAAGAAAACACCATGAAATTAACAAGGCATATCCCACATCATAATTCAGAAAAGGCCTGTTGTTCAGGAGATAATTGGTGATTACAGTTCCCAACACTGTCTTCTAGATATGCTAATCTATTTATATTTCTCTGCTGCTAGAGAAACGACCTGACAAACTAGGCAACAGCACCTCCTGTTTGGTGCAGCATGGCATCTATCTCGTCTCCATCCTCCATTTCCAGCTGCACAAACAAACATGAAAAGTTCGACACTAGGGGCTCAAACAATGGCATGCAGACAGTTGTGCACGCACATAAACATGCAACACACGCAATGAGAGAGAGAGAGAGAGAGAGAGAGAGAGAGAGAGAGAGACCTCATCTGGAGTCTGCTCTGCTCGGAGACGGCGGCCATCAAATAAGAATGCAATTGAGTTCAGCTCGACCGACTGGCGATCACAATAAGCATTCATAAGCTTCTTCAGTTGAGTGCTCCTCTTGATCCTGAAAAATACCTCATTTCCATCCTAATAAAAACATGAACAAAATTAGCATATAGAACTCGACCTATATGCAGATCTCCATGCTTTACCACTATACCATGGGTGCATCATTATATGGACAGATGGAGAATTAAACAGTGATTTGCACTCTGGAGATAATAGAGTACAACTCTTTCTAAAGCACACTGATTTTTTAACCATCTATAGTTTTCCAAAAATCATTGCCTTGTTCATTCATTAAAAATTAACACTTCAAAATAATTAAGTGACTTCCAGGGCAGAATAGAAAAGGTTAAATGGACATTGCCTCGCACATCGAATAAAAATGTGTTCTGGTGCATAAACCAAGAACATTCAAGAGCTGTCAAAATGCAGGTGCAAGCTTATGTGATACGAATCCCAGCATCACTATTGCAGAATTTAACACTGACGTTTTGCGTAAAGTACGATAAAGATCTTATGATATTCAAAGAAAACAAAGGAGGAAAATGGACCCTTCAATCTACAATTGCCATGTATTGATACTGCCAACACAATAAAGATACCAAATCAAACAAGAAGAAGCATAAATTATTTGAATTCTTTTAAATAAATGATTAACACCGATAAGAAAAAAAAAAAATCTTGCAAGAGTATAGGAGCAGGAGGCAAGATTGTACTTTGATAAACTCATCTTCTTCATTAACTCATCTTCTGACTCCAGATCAGACGGTTGCGTGTTCGATTCACGTCGGGTTCAATCTCCCACAAACTACCTTTTACTTATCAAAAAAATATTCAAGGGGGAGTATTGTGTGTCTCAAGCAGTTGTTTAAGATGCAAATATTTGCCTTCATGAAGACGAAAACAGATCAAATCAAGCACACAGATAGTATTTTAAGTAACCTATAAGACATATACCAAAAGCCAAAACAGGGCTCTAATAACCTATGTTTAGTTTAGAACAAATTCGCCCCCTTTTTTTAATATCTACCAAAATAGTTTTTTAAAAACAAAT
>QEOT01002977.1:92885-126531 GCA_003123785.1 Pterocarya stenoptera
GAGATGTAATCGGAGAATAGAATGGAGGAGATAGAGACCTGGCCCTTGACTTTGAGGTTGATGTGGGCCGACTGATCGGTGGGTTTCTTGTCCTCCTCCTGGTTTGTTACGCCCGACATTTTTCGGTTTCAATTTCCGATTTCTCGCTCTGATAACTGAGTTGACTTGAGAGAGTCGACCACCACCAACTCCAATGGCTTCTCGCTTTCTCTCTCTCGCTCGCCGCCGACCCTTCTTTTCAGGTTTCTAAAGCGAAGGGAGAAGGTAACCGTGTTGTGTATGGGGAGGAAATCGACGGCTCAATATAGTTTGGTGGAGATTAATCGGACGACTCGCACCACTTCTTGTGACGACGTCGCTTATGCTACTTTCTTTGGAAAGGTCGTCGATTTAAGCACTATTGGACGCATTTGTTTTCGTACCATAAAACAGAATGGGCTGGGCCAAATCAATTCTTCAAGTTCATATTGGATCAAACTTCCTTTTTGCATCTGGGAAGTGGGAATTCAATCGGACGTTTCAACGACAAAAAAGTGAAATACTTCTATCGAATAAGTAGTGCTTAAAGCAGTAAGAGTTTTGCAGTTGAATTAATCTTTGCATCATCCTACATACCACATATCATAATTTTTTTTATTTTTTTTATTTGTTTCTCTTATTAAATGTGTATTATATGGATGAAGAATAAACAAATATAAATATTTCAAGAAGAGTAAAATAAAAAAAAAATGAAAAAAAATAAATAACACATTAGTGTGTGGTGTGTAGGATGATGCATAGCAATGCTCTCCAGTTACATCCTAGGATTTTAAATTTGACATCGACATCTTCAAGCAACACTTACCGAAAAGAATGCAAATTGATAACATCGTATAATCTTGGCGATCAAATTTTAATAAAAAGTGTAGAGCGTCAATTTTAATAATTTAAGATTACATTATATCATATTTGCTAGTTGGCAATGTGAATAGTGAAACTTTTGATGAGTGGAGAGTGAAAAATATAACTATTCTATAAGAATTTTGCGGGTTTTGATTATCTTCCATTGGGCGTCATTAGTTTCAACTTGAAAGAACAAAATAAAACAGCTAATTACATGACATACAAATTCTTAGTGTAAAAAATTGCACAACTGGCCATAATGGAATGAATAGTCATTCCCAACTCATAGTGGTGACTTGGGCCTCGATCCATGCCATCATAAGTCCATGATGACGGTTTGGGGTGTCGATACGGTGCCAATTTGAAGCCTTCCTATGCGGGGGCACTTAAAGGGCTTTCTTTGGCTCCTAGAACCAGCATAGGTTCACTGTATATACATCCATAATAATAAATAGAAAAATAATATTGTAAGTATAAATAGAGATTGAGACACAGGGATTTACTTGATTCAACAAATTACTTATATTCACGGGTCGTTTGGAAGGCAAATCTACTATAATAGGAGTATGGTCCATCATTTCTCTATGTACAATGGAGGTCAGAGACCCCTTTGCCTAAGATAATCTTTGGAACTCTCATCCTGAGATAAAAGATGATCCTCCTTTTTTTATCTGAGTAAATTCCCTTTTGTTTGAGGCTGCTGGGAGTGGCGAGGAACGACAGCTTTATGTCTCCTCACCCCTTACATGTCTTACTTTCCTTCCTTAGCTTTCTTTTTTTTCCCGTTAGTTCTCTCATTTTCTCTAACATCCTGCTTTTTCTTTTTGTCTTGTCTCGTTCCTCAATTTTCCCACTTGCCTTATACTAATAGCCCTTCATCAGTTGGCCCTGGTAAATCTAGGGGTGGGCTCCGACTCTGACGGAGTTGGAATGTTCACCTTTGACCTCTAACTCTGACTGGGGTCGGAGGTCAAAATGTGCTCCGACTCCGACACCAATTGAAGCTCGAAGCTCCAATCGGAGTTGATTTAATGTAAAAAAAATATTATAAAATAATAAAACAATGTAAAAAGTTAATTAAAAAAATATAAAATACAGTAAAAAAAAAGAGTTAAAACTAAAATTTAATATAATGAGTAAATCATGTACAATACAAAAATAGATGATTCAATGTGTGTAAACGATAAATTTAGATTTAAAACTACAAATTCGTAAAAAATTTAAATTTACAACACCAAACTATAAATAATTTCCCCCGTATCAGTCCAAAGTCCCAAATAATCCATGCATTTGAGTCGATGACTCGAAAGTGATTTCCAATTTTCTTACATGAAGTTTGATTGATTAGATGCACTATATTTTCTTTAGTCATTTAATTATATACTTATAAACCATCAGCCAGGTGGTATATGATCTAAAATAGGACACGTTATGAACAGCCATCCATCTCTAACTATGACGAGCTTTGCTTGATGGTAATCATGGTATTGAATTTCTCACCAATAAAGAGGGCAATCCCATGGTACGTTCGTCTTAACCATTCACAATTAACCTAAGGGTTCTCACAATCATTGAAAACTTTAGTGAAATGTTTCCATGTCCACAACATTTTTTTACTAAATCATGTGAATCGGCCTCAACATTCATTAACTCCTCCTCCTCATGAAGCATATCAACATTTTTTAGATCTATTGGGACTCAACTACTTGCACAGGAAGTAGCTAGTCTAGATGGGGGTCTACAGCCCGAAGTACCTATTGGTGATGTTGGTGACACCAACGGCTGTACATCATCCTCTTGTGAAGAATCGCAGTGAGATGGAGTAGCATCCATAATTTTCTATGCAAATAATCTGAAACAATTAACAATTAATTGTCATTTGATATATTATGAAAATTATCTATAAATTAGAAACCTATTGAAAAGGAAAAATATATGTGTCCAATCGTGTTTGTGATTTTTTAAAAATAAATAAAAACACAAAAAAACTAACGTTCACTTGAGCGAATAATCTATGTGACGTTTGCTCTAGCGAACGTTGTATGGATTCCAAAACCCGATTTTACCAAAACATAAATCACCCAATTCTTAAATTTAATAGTCTAAAAATCGAAATCATTTAAATGAATAACAAATTATACATATTTCATAAATTTCAAACCACAAAGTGACAATTATGTGATTTTAAAACCCTACAATTCTACAAAAAAACTTGGTGAGTGAGTGGCTTACAAATACAATCAACTGATGAACTTCGGAAGGTGGCTCGCGGCAACCTTAAGTGACGATAGACAGAATGGGAGGTGAAACATAGTGTGGACAATGGAGAGGTGGGAGACAAAGGGAGCTGCAAGTGAGGTGGGTGTTGTGCCAAAGTTAGGGGGGGAAAAAGGAGGTCCTTTGTTTTGGACCCCTTCTGAGAGAAACGATGTGATTTTTATTATATAATTTTTTAAAAAAAATAAATTATGTCGGAGTTTGGAGTCCATGTGGAGTCAGAGTAACTCCGACTCTGACTTCGATTTCTGAAAACTCTAACTCTGTTAGAATCGGAGCCTTGTCAAAATTCGACTAGAAGCGGAGTTTCGGAATTTTTGCCCACCCGTAAGTATATCTCGGACTGCTCCCCCACAAATCGAATGAAAGCGTACAAAATAGTAAGTCAACCCAGGAACTCTATTAACGTATCACAAACATACCCACTTTCTTAGCGGGGAAGGTAAGCGGCAAGCCCATTAAGTTCTTGCACCAACAAAACCAACCCCCCCTCTAGTCCTAGATATACCACTTTTCAACTGCCCATTTTGTGAACATAAATCGGCCGACCAACGTACCTACCCAATGTCGTTGAGGTCTTCATTGTTCATAATTAAGCGTCCCAAAGCCGACCTGCATGTCTCTTTAGTACTGCTACTCGCCTACGCGGTATCGACTACCCGGCCAATATATAACAAATTCGTATAAGACCATTTTAAAGTCGTCGAAGGCGGATAATTAAGAACACGCGAATGCTTCTCCGTACCGTGGGACACCCTTAATACCCAAAACAAGTTATCTTCCGGTCTCGTTGGCAATCCAATCCATGCAACATTCGTATGTGGAACATCCCCTTTGTTTGTTTCTTTTGTTTTAACTCAAGTTTGGCTCTCGAGTTCGGAACTTCCTATATACTCTAGATTGCGTGCGAGTATCTGAAACCCGCATGCAGCTTCCCATTCTTCTCACTTCACTTCAATATATATTAGAACAAAGTAATCATGAATGGACTTCACGTACTGCATGCATCAAGGGCCATAGATCAGTTTCTTTTTGTTGATCCTATTCATGTCTAGTTCGATCGGCAGTAATACTCATGTATTATTTATACATACTAAGATGGTGACTTTGGTAAAGCACAGTACTCAATATTGATTAGTGAATACTATAAAATATTTATGGTACTGTGAATAACTGATTAATTTATATCATCTTTTGGGAGTATTGGTGCTCAATTATTTTTGAAGCAGCTGGCATGCATCTACTCTTCTATCGATAGCTAGCCAAGATATTCCCTGTCGTATAATGCCTAGCTATTAGATCTAATACAAGCAAAAGTTCCAACTTATCTTATTATTAATTAATTCCACGTTATCTTATTACCAATTTGTTTTCTATCCCTTTTTTTTTATTACTTAATTCTTCTCAAACCAGCCGTTGAAAATGGTGACGCCATTTCCCATTGGTCCCCTGTCTCAATCCCTAGCAGCTCTCGGTCTCAATTGGCAAGCTGGCGAAGTCATGCGAGCGGCTTGTTTGTGTTCATATGCATAAAAATCCAATTGGGATAACGCGCAGTGATGCATGTTCTTAATGAGATCTAAGAATTAAACATGGGCTGTTTGGAAAATGACATGTTTTAATTAATTGGCTTATTGCAAGAAATTATAGTTAGCATATCTTCTATAATAAAAAGAGCCTATACGTACACAAACAGCAATTTTTCTCCAAGTTTTGTTTTTTCATTTTGTCTTCTTTGATCTTGCTTTTTCTCCAAATTTTTTTTCCTATTTTGTCCCTCTTTATTCTTACTTTTTTCTTTTTATCCTTTTCATTGTATTTCTTCTATTTAAAAACTTATGTTTTTATTCTTTTATTTTATTACTTTCTAGTTGAGTTTATCTTTTTCACACTCACTCATTTCCTTCAAATCGTTTAAAATTTTATTTTATAATTTTTTTAATATAAATTATGAAACAACTTATTTGAACTAATCTATTATTCTTATAATTGACCTCAATAAATATAAATAATTTGGAATCATTTTTATAACGATCCTCTATTATTTTATTCAAATTTTATTTATTTATCTCAATCTCTTTGGGGAGAAGAGGAACATCCTAACTATTTTTATTATTATTATTATGACAATATGTGTTATTTTGTTTGTAGGGGAATGGACTAAGTATTTCAAATTTTATAATCTTTTTTTTCAATGAATTATTCTTCCTATTTTTTATACTTATCTTATTTTATTTCTATATTGATGATGCAAATGCTCTAAATTCATTCTATACAGAAGCATCTGCCTTATTTGCAACACATGGCATATCAAACTTCTTAAAAAGAATGAATCATTCAACTCACTGCAGACATGGATCAATGGAAACAACGTCACAAAAATTCAACATCGTTTCCATTCATGCTTTAGAAGAAATAACAACATAGCTCTTGAAGGAATGCATCATCCAAACTACACAACACCCACTTTGATAGTCCTATAAAACACATTTACATCCTATGCACAACTTTTAAGATAAAAACTATAATTTCATTTCTTATAGGTTGTTTATTTTGCTAAACTTATATTCAGTTATAATCTATTTTGAACTGTTAGTCTTTTGCTTTCTACTCTACAAATAAAATGTAATTATTATGTATTTTCATACAAGAATTACTTATTACTTAAAGATAATATTCTTATAATATTTTTTTCTCAACTAGAAAAACATATTTTGCACGTTGCACCATAACTAGTATATATATATATATTTATATAATATATGCTTACTGAGTATGAAAGAGATTGAAATCGATTAAAAATGATTTATATCAATTGACTGTACATAATAGATTGTGGCTGGTAACACTACAAATAAAAAGTCTAGGAACTCGAAAAGTTTAACTACCCTCCAATAAAAAAGTTACTGGACATGTCTTTTAAAAATGAACGAACGAGATCTATTACTAATTTACCACAGATCCAATGATGTTTTTATTAAATGTAAGTAAAACTAAAACTGTTTTCTTAAAGAATTAATCTTTGCATCAGTCTATACACCACACACCATAATTTGTTTTATTTTTTTTATTTGTTTTTCTTATTAAATGTGTATTATATAGATGATGAATAAAAAAATATAAATGTTTCAAGAAGAGTAAAATAAAAAAAAATAAAAAAATATTTTGGTGTGTGGTGTGTAGGCTTATGCATAGCAATACTCTTTCTTAAATTTTGTTGCAAGAAATTATACACTCCATAAATTTATATAAGAGAAAATCGTTTAAATGTTTTACACCATACACCCTACGTGACATTCTAGTTCACTGACGAATAAAAAATAAAATCGATTATGCCTCCAAAATCATCTCTCTCGCCGGGAGACTCCTCTCCTCCACTCTTTTTTGTGAATTTTCATCTCCCCGTGCTCGTGCTTCATCTCCCAATGCATAAAGTCATCCACTGAAACAGCGCTGACCTTGGTGAAAATTAAACCAACCCAAAATTGAGATCGAGGTGAGAGAGGACTTGGTGAGAAAGAGCTTGATGTGAGAGATAGAGAGAGAGAGAACTCTATAAGAGATAGGGGTGAGGGTTCGGTGAGAGAGAACTTGAGAAGAGAGAGCTTGATGAGAGAGAGGTCGAATAGAAAGAGAGTGCCTGAGAGAGATGTGTCTGACATTTGCCTTGTTTGTTTTTGGAAAACTTTCATCTCATCTCAATTTCATCATTACACTTTTTTAAATTTTAATACAAAATAAAATAAACAATTTAACGTTTTCAAATTCATCTCATATTCTCTCACCTAATCATTATAACTTTTCTAAATTTCAATACAAAATAAAATAAACAATTCAACTTTTTTAAATTCATCTCTAAAAACAAACGAGGCCAAATAAATAATAATAATAATAAAAAATAAATAAATAAAAAACAAAAGGAAATGAGATTTAAGGAATGGGATGAATAATAACTGATGTCTCTTTATATAAATCTGCAATGATCCAGCATAGCTGGCAACCTAACGTTCGAATTTTAGGTAAAAACATTGCACCATTCTTACTTCCTCCTGAACCATGACTGCAAGGTAAAAGACAAAACTCTCAACAATGTACCTAGGAATTGTCATCGTCAATTATCTATACTTTAACCGACCGCAAAGTCCTTCCTGTCCCTGATAAGACGATCCCCGCGGCTTGTGATATATTAGGCCACCAACTGATCAAACTCCCAGCTCAAGGTGCCAGATCTTTATCAGAGTGGACACGTGTACGGCTCAGAATGACGGACCATAGTGACTAATCCATCCTTCAATTTCTAATAACATGAAAAACAGTGATAAAACGGTCAAGTAGGTGCGTGGGGTTAATGGCTTAATGGGTTCCTCCCGTTGAGCGAACATGGAGTGCTATAATTAGACTTTTTGCTATTTCCAGAATCCACATCCCCGCACGGACCCCACTACTTCTTTTCCCACTAAGCCCCACTCTCCGATCCGAAGTAAACTTACTCTATAAAGCCATAACTTCTTCGCCCTCAACCAAAACTCTCTCACTCTCTCATGCTCTGCTTCTGCTTCTGCTTCCCACAGAAAGAACCAGAGCATGGCAACTCTCAGAGTCTCGTACTTCCTCTTGCTTCTCTCAGCCTCAGTCTTTGCAGGTCTTTCATTTTTCCTCTTTTCAACTGAATTGTGCATGTTTGTTCGATTAACTCACGTTAGTTCTTGTTTGAATATGTCTGTTTTTTTTTCTTAATTACAGAGGGAGGTTCAATAGGAATAAACTATGGGCGAATTGCTAACGACCTGCCCACACCATCAAAAGTGGTGCAACTTATGAAATCACAGGGACTCACCCGGGTCAAGCTCTACGACACCGACTCGGAAGTGCTCACCGCGCTTGCTAACTCCGGTATAAGCGTCACCGTTGCACTCCCCAACGAGCTCCTCTCCTCCACCGCAGCAGACCAGTCTTTCGCCGATAAATGGGTCCAAGCCAACATCTCTCAGTACTATCCCGCTACAAAAATCGAAGCCATTGCCGTGGGAAACGAGGTATTCGTTGACCCAAATAACACAACCGAGTTCCTTGTATCCGCCATGAAAAACATCCATGCCTCTCTTGCCAAGTACAACCTTGATTCTGCTATCAAAGTCTCATCCCCTGTAGCTCTCACCGCCCTCCAAACTTCATATCCATCTTCGGCTGGGTCATTCAAGCCCGAGCTAGTTGAATCCGTCATCAAGCCCATGCTTGATCTTCTGCGTCAAACCGGCTCGTACTTCATGGTTAACGTGTACCCCTTTTTCGCTTACACTGCGAACTCGGACGAGATTTCGTTAGACTACACTTTGTTCAAGCAAAATTCGGGTGTGGTGGATTCTGGTAACGGGTTACGTTACTTCAGCTTGTTCGAGGCCCAACTCGATGCCGTTTTCGCTGCCCTGTCCGCCGTCAAACACGATGACATGAAGATAGTGGTTACAGAGACTGGCTGGCCATCACTGGGAGATACGAACGAGATTGGTGCGGGTCAAGCCAATGCGGCAGATTACAATGGCAATTTGGTACGCAGAGTACTCACCGGTGCTGGGACCCCGCTAAGACCTCAGGACCCACTCAATGTTTTCTTGTTTGCTTTGTTCAATGAGAATGAAAAATCGGGTCCCACTTCAGAGAGGAACTATGGGCTATTCTACCCCAGCGAGCAGAAGGTATACGATATACCGCTCACAAAAGCGGACCTTGGAAGTACCCAATCAACGCCGGTCAACGGGAGCAATAGCCCTCAGGTTCCGATGACCGGCGAAATGAAGAAGACACCTGTGGGTTCGGGTCAGACGTGGTGTGTTGCAAACAAAAATGTCGGAAATGAGAAGCTGCAGGCTGCGCTGGATTACGCTTGCGGTGAGGGAGGGGCTGATTGCCGTCCTATTCAGTCGGATGCGACGTGTTATAATCCAAACACGCTAGTGGCCCACGCTTCGTATGCCTTCAATAGTTTCTATCAGAAGAACGCTCGTAGGGCAGGTTCTTGTCACTTCGGTGGTGCGGCTTATGTGGTCACTCAACCTCCTAGTAAGTACTCTAATTATTCTTACTTTAATGTTTCAAATTAGTAACTATGGATTTCTCGCCATCCAAATATATTTAAATCGTGTTAGCTTAACATATATGTTCAAATTTTAAAACATCTTACATCATATCCTAGCATTCCAAAAATCATATAATATTTTATTTAGAAAAAATTCAGTGTGGATCACACAATTTAATTTAGAAGAAAAAATTTAAAAATTTAAATTTTATAATTCAGATCTTACTATATAAGTGATGTAAATAATTTACTTTAATTTACGGACTTGTAAATAGAATAAATCTTTTATTTAAAAATATTAATGGTTTAACATTTCAAAATTGGATATAATGAAATAGAGTAATTCTTTCTCTTTTTTTCCTTAACTTAATCGTTTTCATAACATAAAATATTAGCCAAAGTTTTAAATAACATTTTTAGTTTATTAAAAAAATCCTCTCGTTTTTTATTTTTTATTTGTCTTTTGGGGGCGACTTGCGTTGGACATTTATCCAATTATGTTGGTGTTTTTTCTTCCCACATTCACATTATATAATTCGTTGATGAGACCCAAGGTTGCCCCAAGTCACACAACTTTCAAATTTTCACTGCTTCCTGTCGGGTAACGTTTCAACTCTAAGTATTCATTGCGGAATTGGAGTTCGGCTAAAGTGTGGCTGTTCTTGTTGCAGGGTTTGGGACTTGCGACTTCCCTACAGGGTATTGACACGAAACGAATCAAAGACTCTTGGTGAATATTATTGTAGCTTTGCATTTGTCAAGCTCAGAGAATTCGAGACCTTTTTTTTTTCCTCTTAAAATAATGTATGCTTATGTATAGTCGGTGTAGTAGGTTATCATTTACTTGACTATTTTGTTCATAATTTATATATATAATTATTTCTTTTTGGAGGATTACCTACCTCTAAGGTTGTTTGTTTTTCTTTTTGCTAAATTGCTAATAGGTATGATTATGAGGTGGTGGAAAATGATTTTTTATTTGTTTTTTGTCTTCAAGTTGATTACCAAATCCTTTATTGTTTTTCCTTCTTGCCTTGTCGGGCACGTCTGGCCTTTTCTTTCCTGTTTTTTTTTTTTTTTTTTTCAGATGCAATACCCCACTAATTGCTATTTGCTTGAGTAATGATGATTAGTTTAATTTCTCTCACATCAGCCCTCAAAATACCACGGCGTTTCCAAAATTTTTAAAGGAACCCAGTCTTTCCTTTTAATTCTTGATGAAGAAGCTTTTCGGGCTCTAGGAAACCACAAGAGATCGTAGGCCCCGGAAAAAGATGTGGCCCACAAACTAGCCTGGGCTTACTTTGTATTATCTACTACTGAAGAATACCATAACCCATTACAGAAAGCCCAGTCCACAAAATAGAACGATAAAACACACTCGGTTTCGACGGTTTGCATTGCATGTCCTCGGCCCCCAAATCTCTCAACCAATAAGACACAGCGTAGTAACCGAAGCATGAAAAAAGAAAAAGAAAAAAGAAACAAATCACGTGTATGAGAATTGGGTTGAGTGGGCTTTATGTCATAAACGTGCCTTGTTTGCAATCTTGGTCTAGTTGTGTCGTTCTTAATTTTTAATACTTTGTTAATTAAACTGATATTTGAAATAGTTGGGTATATACTGTAACGCAATTTTCCAAACTTCTCTTCTCATAAAAGGATTTCAAATTATGATATTGTTATTATTGGTCAAATTTTATTTTCCCGAACCGAATCCAGAACTTATTTAGATTGAGTTGGTTCTTCGATCGGGGCCCAAAAAGATCTCTGATTCATTGTGCCCTGAAAAAGTATTTTCACACTCACGCAAAAAACACCATGCGGCCCACTACCCACTACCAAGCACAGCAACTATGATGCCCCCACCATCACCAATTAAATAAATTACAAAGATTTGGAATTTTATGAGCGCAATACTCCATTTGGGGCATCTCTTTGATTCGATACTCTGTAAATATTATTAGGCCAGTAATGACAATGTAGCCTTGGATGCATGTGACTGTGGCATGCCATCTTTTACCTTGCTACGATCATAAAGGCCCGCCCCCCCCCCCTCAATTATCATGGCGTGTTTACGAGAGAGAGATGCCGCAGACGCGTATCATGTTGCGTAAACACGTTAACGAATATTCGCTCAAAGCCAAGCCATCTGCTTAAGCTTTCCTTCTCTTTCCCGGTCCCCGGATATAGCGTGCTTGTTTCGCAACGAACGAAGGGTGGTACGTCCGGTGGTGGTGTGCTGCTACTACAGAGAAAGACACAGAGCTGGCTACAACTTCTGTTTCGACTGTGACATGGCATGGCTTTACTGGTCAGGAGGAGAGAAGCCTTATTCTGACCACACCATCGGCCCAGACGATCCCAGCCAGACCTTCATGAATGTGGGCCCGCAACAAGGGCACCCTCCCCGCTCATTCATTCCTACACCATTTGTTAACGCGACCGTCGTTGCTTTCCACGCTTCCAACGCACAACCAACTTTATTAAAATCTGTTAAAATTAAATAAACATAAACGACAAACACACCCCTCCCTAAATTAGCCAAGGATCAGTATTTTTATCGACAAAAAAAATAAAAAAAGAGGAGTACGTGTCGGTCGTCTATTATTTGATGCCGTCTAAAAGGCACCGCGGCCTCGAGTCACGAGCTTGGGACAAAGAGACCGGCCCATCTATCCACCATCCTCTCCTCCTGCGATTTGTCCAATCCACCATCCGGTAACGATATACCATGTGACCGGGATATGCCGGTTCATGATGAAGGTATTGGCCTCCAAGCCTGTGACTGTGGGGTTGACAAGCTGCTGACGTGCCCTAATGGGAGTGGAGAATGAGGAGGGTCCCACGCACCCACGTCTTTGAAATCTTCGGTTGGGTTGAGGAGGATGCGGGTGGGTGTTGGCTGAGTGTCTCTGTGAAGGTGTCTCTCTAATGTCTTTGAATGGCCTCTGGCCTGTGGGTCAGATCACGGGGGCCCACTCACAACGTGGTGATCTTGGTTACTTCTGGGGGTAATGAAGTTTGGGTTTCATGACATTTCCATACTTTTCTTTTTTAATTTTCTCGATTCATTTATTTGGTCATGGTTTTTTTACCATCACTGCACAGAGTCTATGAGAGGGCGAAATTACGTTTAAGTAAAAGTAGGAAAATATAAATATTTAGATGTGTTGTGGACGTGTTTCATTGTTACAGGTTCACGACCACATGTAACTAAAGAGTAAGACAATTTAAAGATTCAAGAAAATGTCTTCGATGACTAAGTCAGTGACTAATAATAACTTTTTAATACTAATGAATTAGATGCTGTTTACGTATCTGAGTTTTTTTTTTTGTATAGAGCTTTTGAATCGTTATTTTGTTTAAATAATAATGGACACATCTATTATTCAAATTTAAACCTGAAGATGAGGGTTCATCTTTTAATAAATTTGAATGATAACCGTTTTTATCCCTTACCACCATCGTTTGATAGTTATCTAGTCGGTATAGATTGTGGATTAAATCTTCTTAATATCAAGCTAGGCTTTAGGGAGTGAGGCAAGCGTCGGGTTTGAGCAAGGGCCCAGACCCATGTGGGACTAACCGATTGGGATATCCTCTCCAAGATGGTTTATTATTGCCGTTAATTAATATAATCAGCTTATCGTTTGCAATGAATCAGGATCCAACGAAGTTTTCCTTTTCTTCTTAAATGAGAGGGTAATATCGGTATTAATGTTCACATGCTAACTTTAGGCGGCCTAAATTATTTGGCAAGAAAAAAAAAACTCAAAAAAATTATTATGATAGTATATATTTTAAACTGCGGATTTTATTTTTGCTATAATTTTAAACGAAGTAGAGAGTTATTGATGCTGTTTTGGTAATCCTTTTCTCATTACTAAAAATATCGATGCGGGATGATAATTTGATAGAAAAATGCTAGAAATGGGCTCTCGTTTATTTTGCCCGATTGCTTTTTTTTCTAAGTTTTTTTTTTTTTTTTAACTTAATGATTAAGAAAATATTATTTAATTATATTGTGATTTTTTTTTAAATATTTAAAAGTGTTAAAAAATAATGTGAATTTTTTTTGAAGATTTAAATAATATTTTTTAAAAAATCACAATATTATTAAACAATATTTTCTTAATCACTAAGTAAAAAAAAACAATCGAAAAAATCAACTGGAGCAAAAAGAGGAGCTCTCTAGCATTTTCCAATTTGATATACTCGTAGGACTATAGACAAAAAATTTTTTTTTTTTTTCTGTTGACAGAATATAAATTCAAGAAAAATTCTTCTCATAAGTTATTATTTACTATTCCATATTCTATATCCTATAAAAAAAAATATAAATGTAAGATATGAGAGTGAATAGCAATGATGTGAGACTCAAATGATTAGATGCCAGGGTTTGGAATTTACATGAGTCGATAGACGTGGATGACCTCAAAATTGGTGGTTGTTGGGAGACTGACCTAAAATCCGGTTCATGCACACCTAAATACACTCATCCAATATAGCTGGTGCATTTATAATTGCAATAATTATGATTCTAGGCTCTATCCACTTTCTTCATTTTTTATTTAAAAAGAAAACAAATAATTTGGTATAAAAATATGGGATATTTTGTTACTTTACTTTATGTCTTCATCCATGATCTATCTAATTCTTTTGAAAACACAGCAATCAAATTACCCATGTGTACTACTCTGATATAGTTCCTATTCTCTTCCTTACTGCATTTATTGAAGGTAAAACCTAATCATCTTGGGTCTCAATCCCTTAAACGACATTTTTATATCTCATGATTAGGAGGAGGGTCTTCAAATTTATTTTCTTCTGGAATGGTTTAATCCTAAAGAAAGAATCATACTCACCAGATCATGGTTTTGCAGGATATTTTATTCAAAGTCTGCCGAGAAAATCAAAAGTTAGGACCTGGAAAAAAGAGAGAGAAAAAAAAAAAAAAAAAACCTTGGGTCATGAACTTGTTATTTATAATTTGAAGAATAATAGTTGCAGTCGTAACTGTGCAAACGTCATGTAATTACTTTAAAAAAATAGATAAATGAAAAAAAAATTAATTTTTTAATAATTAATTCTAATTTTTTTTAAAGTTATTACACATCATTTATATATTTTACGATTGTATATAGCATTACTCGAAAGGAAAATATACGGAGAGCACATTCAATTCTTTGCCTGCAATCTCAACTTATATGGTGTCGAGTTCCCAGAAAAATTTCCAAGCAATCACATGCATGTAATCGTAAACCGAGTACTTGGATCAGAACTTATCTATATTCGCCTCATCACAGAAACTGACACGGCTCCCACCGATTACTCACAACTAGCAATCACGTGCAATTGCTTTCTTTGACATTAGCTATTGTTGGCGAAAGTGCATGAACAATATTCCAGCAACTCCGTCGGTCAAGAGCACGAGAGAACTTGCTTCTACATTGTGCACTCCTCAAAGATCAATTCTTCGTTTATTTTTAGAGATGACTCATGAGATAAGAGAAGGTGAGATGAATTAAGATTAAATTTAAAAAGTTAAATAAAATATTATTAAAATATATTTTTTAATATTATATTTATTTAAGATTTGAAAAAGTTAAATTATTTATTTTATTTTATATTAAGATTTAAAAAAAAAATTATAATTATAATATGAAAGATTTTTAAAATTTTTAAAATTTTAAATTTTAATCTTAAAAATAAACAAGGTCTAAATTAAATGTCCTTCTTGACAATATCACGCGTTCTAGTCTTATTGCTTTATTTTTAAAAAAATATTAAATAATTTATTATATATTGATATGTGTGTGACTTTCCTTGATAATGATAATTGTAAGAAACTATTGTTTTTTTTTTTTTTTCAAGAAAAATAAATACAATGAGTAATAGGTTAGGTGGAACTTTCGGATTTATGGCTTTGCAACTCTTATTACATATCTCGGATTGTTCTAATCCTTTCAGTAAAAGTTGGGACCTGTGATCTACAATTATTTTAAGGGTTTTGTTACACAACCTCTTATTATTCATTTATATTTTATACTCTACATTTTTTTATTTTTTTAATATTTTTTTAAATTTTTTTTTGAGTTTTTTTTTAAACTATTTTAAATTTTTTATTCACTATTCATATAAAAAATATTTGATAAAGGAAAAAAATATATGAAGTGTGGAGTGTAGATAAATAGTAAAAAATTTTGAAATTTTTTTGTTATTTTAATTGAGAAAAAATAGTACATAATTGGGTCTCTCCCTTTTTTTTCTTTTTTCTTTTTTCCCAACAAAGGTAACTTGATGGTACATAATTCATTATGATGTTTATTTCTTTTATTTTTGAAGAGATCTTTCAAGGGCAAAAGTAATATCATCTAGAGGGCCCTCATCTGTGTGTTGGTCATTGAGACCATGACCAAAACGTTAACTTCATTTCCATTGGGATAAAAAGACATTTAATAAGTATTTTCAATTAAATGGTGTTCTTTTTGTGCTTGTGCACCATAAATATATATGTTGTAAATATAGCGTGCTAATAAAAGACTCAAATTATATGATTTATATTTTAAAAAGATTAATCAATAATATAATTAGAGTCTAATTAAAACCTTTATTATAAGTAAAAACTTTTCATTTTAGATCCGTATCACAGTAAAAGATAAAAATGATTAAAATACATAAAACATTCTCAAACTATTTTTCAATTTGCAATCATTTTAAATTATGAATTTATAACAATTACTCTTTTAAACTACCAAAAAAAAAAAACTTGTAATTTGCATTCTCTCTATATATAAAAAATAAACATATTCCTATAAAAAAAAAGTTGACATATATAACTTTAAATTAAAAACATGAAAAACAGTCATTAAAAAACTATTAAGAAAAGTTAAAAGTTAAAATAATGATAAAAACTACAAAAAAGAAAAGTAAAATTAGAATTGTAAGAGCACATGGCTGTGTACCAATGTGCTGAGAAAAAAGAGGAAGAAGAAGGAGAAGAAAGTATGCCAAATTGCGGAATTTAATAATAGGCTCATGTGGGACTCGAGAGCCAGATAAAATGCACCGTTTATAGTCTGCTTTAGGCCTTTTCTTTTTCTTGAATCCTTTGACTTTGTTATTGTTAAATTGACTCATCCACTTTCTCAATTTCAGCATATTGAAGGCATCAGGACCTGAATTCCAGCAACTTGTATGGGTTTTAATCATTCTATTAATTTCCTAATCAAACATTACAAAAATGAGTCATCAAGAGAAAATGCGAAATATTATTCACACAGATAGAGATTAGGTTGCGGCTGGCCTGCCTTGTCATGCCCGAAATCTTTTTAAAAAATAAATAAAAAGACCAAAAAAAAAAAAAAGGGATTTTAATGGTGTGGGTTGAAAATTACAGGAGAGAGAGAGAGAGAGAGAGAGAGAGAGAGAGAGAGAGAGAGAGAGAGAGCCATAAATCCGTAACATTATTACCATCTCCAAACCCAACCCATATCATATCAAATACACACACAATACAAGGCAATAGCGAAGCCATGGAAAGAGACATTTCACATTCATAAAACCAAAAAACAAGGCATTCTACTGCTACACACGAAAATTTAACTTGTGATGTAGTGGGTGGTATTAATGAATGATGCAGTGAGAGGACCCACTATGGTAATTTCCTTCATTTGATTATATTTTTTTTCGAAATTAATAAAAATAGAAATAGAGAAATAAAGAAATCAGATAAAGCAGCAGAGAAATCAGAGGCCGGGTCGGTTTGTGCGTGGGGCGCGACAGAAGGTAGAGAAATCGAGAAAGAAAAAAGCAAAAAAATAAAAATATAAAGACAAGAAAAGCCATTACACTACAGCCAGAGAAACAACCCACCATCATATTAAACCAACTATTTCTTTATTATTATTATTTATTTATTTATTTTCTAGAAGAGAGGGTTCTCCTTCCCTGGTGCTATCCAGTTCTCCTCCCACCCCCGTCCTTCCCACCCCATCTCTCTCTCTCTCTGTTTCACCGTCTCTGTCCAGCTCTCATCTGCGTTATTTCTTCCTACCTCGTTCATTTTCTTCTTAAACCCTTCAACCCAGTTTGTAAATTACAAGCTTTAAGCTTTGATTGATTCTTTATTATTGTTATTATTATTATTGTTTTTCCTTTTTCTTGGGGGGCGTTTGAATCATGAGGAGAGGGAGAGGAGCCCCGTCTAGAAAAACTGTTGCCGTTGAGGTGCCCGGAGTGCAGGACACAGCAGGATCTGCTTTGAGAAATACAGGCAAGGAGCCACGGTACCGGGGCGTGCGAAAGAGACCGTGGGGTAGATTCGCAGCCGAGATCAGAGACCCATGGAAAAAGACCCGCGTCTGGCTCGGCACCTTCGACTCCGCCGAGGACGCCGCCCGAGCCTACGATGCCGCGGCTCGCAACCTCCGCGGCCCCAAAGCCAAGACCAACTTCCCTCTCTCCCCCTCCTCGTATTTCTCTCCGCTAAATCCAAACCAGAGCCACCTCGACCACCAAAACTGTGCACTTTTGGATCACCACCGCTTGTACGACATGAAGGATGGGTTTCAGGAGCACCAGATTGTTGATCCCCAGAGGCCCGCCTCAAGCAGCATGAGTAGCACGGTCGAGTCCTTTAGTGGGCCCAGGCCGCCGCCGCTACAGTCCGCACGGGCTTTTGTCGCGGCCCCGAGGCGACATCCCAAGCCACCCATGTTGATCCCGGAGGATTGCCACAGCGACTGTGATTCGTCGTCTTCAGTGGTCGACGACGACGTCGATATCGCGTCGTCTTCGTGCCGGAAGCGTCCCCTGCCTTTCGATCTCAATTTCCCACCACCACAGTTGGATGAGGTTGACTTTGTGGGAGATGATCTCCGGTGCACAGCTCTGTGCCTCTAATTACCACGGTGGTAATGATGGTGGCCATGGTTTTTCCTTTAATTTTTGTCGGTTCTCTCTCTTTTTTTCTTTTTAAATGCGAAAAAAAGAAGAAATTATGAGATAAGATTATTACAGAGCGATCGCGATTACTACGAGATTATCACCTTGTCCGTTTTAGCATAAATGATGCTGTTATTTTTATGAGATGGGGGGTTCCTCACCCACCTCTTACAGATCCATCCCTGTATAAAGAGTTATTAATCTACCACCTAATTTAGTTCTGCTAAAAAGAAAAACTGAAACCTGCAATTTGGTTGCTTTTTTTTTTTTCTGTTCTGGTTTTCATTTGTGTTACGTCCCTTCTCGTATTGATTTGCTTCGTTAATGTGGATTATTTGGATCATGAATGATTGAGATCTGCATGATGTGAGATCGTTATCAGCAAAATCTATAAGGTTTTTCTCGTCCAGTTTGCACGAGGAAAGAAAATGTATGGGTAAAAAAAATAAAGAAAAATGTGCCGTTGATTGGTTGAGAAAAAGGAAACTAGATTTCGAAGAGAGTTTTCCTTCAAAGGAACTTCGATACCATGTCGAGTTTCATGATTTCTTGTCTTGTCTGCACAAACTTAGAATAGGTGGTGGGTGTTGTGTCTTTGTGAAGTTAACCCATGTTTGCTTGGGTTCAAAGATTGGAGGCTGTGGGGTTTGTGGTTTCATTTTTCATCCATGGCATAATCTTAGCCATGGTTCATGTTTAATACGAAAGCCATCTCCTTGAGATCGGATGTTAGTAGGATTAAATCAAGGATTGCACGATTTTTTACAAATGATTAAAATAGCGTCTAAAAAAATGTTGATATGATTTTTTTTTAATAAAAGAATTAAACATTACGATTTAAAGATATGAGATTCAAAGTCACAGAGTGATTCAAACTTGATGAGCTTCGGATGCGACATTATTATTTAGTTGTTAGTTTTTGAAGAGGTAGCTTAATGACTTTGTCTTCCAAAAAAATGAGTAGGTCAGTCTTGGTGTATTAACCAGGGATACCAAAATAGACTAGCCATTGGCTAGTAGCCAAGACCCAAAGCAAGGATTGAATCCAGGTTGAACGGTTTTATGTCGAACAAGCGCAAATGGGTCTTCCGTGGTGTAATCAGTGATCACTGGAGGATTATGGGCCAACACCAATGATACCAACTTTTATTACAAACTGGGCCCATGTCCAACACATACTCTAGCCATGGCCCATACTGAGTGGACAGAAAAAAAGGGACGTCAATCATTCGGCATGCATTTCTTCCTTCGTTTTTATTTGGATGGGGAGAAATAATTATTCTAAGTTCTCTATATCATATAATATCCATATAATATTCACGAAGAATAATTTAATTTGTGAGATTTAAAACTTATTTTCTAAATCAATTAATTATATTATGCGGATGATGTGTAGTACTGTACAGGCCTTAGAATAGATTTATATTCGGAAGGGATATTGTCTGCATAATATCTTAACCCCAACCCAAATTTCAATCTCAATTAATTACTGAATTATGTGCATAATATTTAGAAACAACAAATCCTTATCTCGTATCCTTTCGAAGAATAATAGTGATCGACATATTCATAATCTCCCATATATACAGAAAAATGGCAGTTAATTGTTCCGTGAAAATATGTACTTTCTTGTGGGCGGCAAATTTACTACTGTTTGTGTGCATGCGTTCCACTCCAAATTGCGATGGTGATAATGATTAGAATTAACTATTTCTAGCTGTTCAAATTGCATGCATCTGATCTTTTTGATAATTTGGGGTAAAAGAAAGGGGGTTTTGGGAGGGGATCTCGTGCATGCATGCCGATGCAATCTTCTTTTATTGAGTGCTAGCTATTATATATGTATGCATATATATTTGATAGCTCCAAGCATGCACACGCCATATTGCACTTATTTACGACTCAGGCTAGCTTAATTCTATATATTTTGCTTTCTTCTATTCGCTATCAGTCCCATATATAGGTTTTCTCATTTTCACTGCGTTTATTCATTCAAGACTTGTACGTAAGTTGTAGGGCCTGTTTCTTTTGTCTCTTCTTCTTCTTCCTTTTGTTGTTGCTTTTGCGTTCTACAGCAACCTGTTTATTTTGTAGACACTTTTCTGGGTACATGCATGTTAATTAAATATTTATATAGTTTATGAATATTAGCATGAAGCAGTACTACGTACATGGATGATCAACATGTTTTGACCGGAACGTCGCTTCCCATTTGATCGGAACGTCGCGAAGCACAATTTTCCCTTGCCTGCTTGTAATGTTTGTGACCAAGTACTGGTGCGTACGTACGTACGTACATGGATGATCATCTTAATTTCTACCCAATATATAGTGAGCATGAAGCTGGAAATTTTAGTTAGGAATATGCCTTGTTATTTTTCATCGATCGAATATTTCGTTGCAGAGTTTTTTAGGGAAAGATGTATTTTGGGGCTACTTTTATTGTTACAGACATCTCGCCGACGGGACTCCTCGTTCATGTTGAGGTTGTCATAGATTCAAGGTTCGTTGAATGTCCCAAAGTTCAATGATATATGATGATCTATATATGATTTTCAACTGATGATTTTGGAATGTCATGGTATATCAGTTAATCTTCGTTTGCAGCAAAGACACCAGCAGCTCATTGACGTCGGAGATGGCCGGAAACTTTGCCCAGATTGCCATGCTATCGCTGTCGTGGACGTTAAGAAATTGAAGCCCCTAGTTGCAGAATTCCACAAGTTTTATAAGAAATTAGGTCTTAATGTGGAGAGAGACATTCCCATTTTGCTAGTAGATAAAGACGAGATCAACAAGGTTATAAAGGCCATAGGTGATAAGGATTCCAACGTTTCAAACACCCGGTAATTAAGTACATTAATATGTATGTATGTATGTATGTATGTGTATAATAATTTAATTCCTGAACATTCATTGACAGAATCCTCATCCCGACTATCGTACTTATTTTGGCCTCACAACGTTTCATGTACAAGTTATAAATACAGTAAGTTGGATATAGTTTGATAATTTTTTCTTTTTATTTTGCTATATATATCTTGAGGATCGAGCTAGCTGGCTAGAGATAGGGGCTTTAATTTTTGAACGAGAATTAATTATATAATTATACAATATATATAGGAGATATTATTAATTAATGGTTAATGTTAATTTCATGATCTTCATTAATTACTTGATGATAACAGATCATAAGCTGTTCACCAGTAGGCCGAGATCAGAACTTGCAAATGAAAATGAAGACATACACAGCTATCCAAGCGCAAACGTCCAGTGACGTCTACAGTGCTTTTGTTTGGGATCCAAGGTATATATTATCGAATATGCCATATATTAAAGAGAGAAGCTCAAACTTCTCTCTAAAAGTTTTCTCTCGTTCCGAACTTAGCTTGAGGGGGGTGGGAGCTTTGGCTCCTCCCCCTACCCCCTTTTCTCAGTTTGTGTTTTTTTTTTTTTAGCTTATGTGGTTTCCAGGTCTAATAAAGAAGAAACCGGTTGCATTAGCCCAAAATTTTTCCCTAGTTTCTTTCTTTTCTTTCTAATCTTTGTTCTCCAGCTTCTCCCTCGTGGTGGAGACATCTCGAGCCAGCGACGAGCCATGGGAGGCACACAGGTGAATATCACGTGGAGCCACGGGAGCCTCTGGTTTTTTCGGTCTGATGTAGGAAGCTGGAGGTGGTCAGGGCTTGTGCAAGGGCGGAAGGCATTTTGAAACCCAGAGGTGGTCGATGGTGGGGAACGGGCGAGAGAGACAGCAATGGGAAGCTGGGTGAGAGGGTAGTTGGGCGATGCTCATGTGAGAGGGACGATGGTGGTTGATGGAGGGAGAAGCTGTGAGCGATGGTGGAGGCCCGTTGCTTGTGCGGTGGTTGGTGGTCGTAGAGGCCTTTGCTTCCTGCAGAAGGTGCACGGGTGAAGGAGGAAGGAAAACAGAGGAAAAAAATAAAAGGAAAAAAGAAAAAGGTGGGGTGGCGGCGGCTGAGAGCAAAGAGGGGAAACCCTAGATGTCATACCACTATTTGTATATAGGCTGGGTTTTTGTTTAGGATGGGCAGTTTGTTTCTTCAGTCATATGTTTTAGCACTTTGTATTTTCTTGTTTTAGTGTTTTGTTATTTCTGTTTTCTCTTCATTTTGACCCGAGTGAGGTGTTGGGCAGTTAGATTGGGCGTAATCTGTGGTAAGAGCTGATCAAGTATGGTGGGCGATGTCAAGGCTGATGGTCGTACGGCCAGACTTTGTGGTCTGTGCGAGAGCTGGGTGCTCGTTCCGTCTGGGTTTGTGAAGCCGATGTTTGCGGTGGGCTTATCGTCTGGGTTTATGCCAGTGCTTGTGATTCTGTTGGTTCAGTTGTAGTTTGTTTTTTAGTTCTGTTGTTTAGGTACTAATAAAGATGAAATAGGCTATCGGACTTAGTGTCCATAGCAGCAATGTCCTGTACTCCTTCCAGAGAGGATGGAGGGAACTTTTCAGTTCTGTTTTTATAGAGCGCTTTCTCTTTTAAGAGAGAGTTGTTGAGAAGTTTAAACACTGTCCTTCATTATGTGTGCGGGGATGCTCCAGAGCAGTTGCATAGGTTGGCTTATAATCTGGATCTTCCTGTATTGATAAGTCACATTTGTAACTTCGACTTATTAAATGAAATGAAGTCGGTTTCTATCAACAACAAAAAAAAAAAAAAAACATCAAACAACGGTTATGTCCTCCCTACCATTGCATTAATGATATGCAAAAAGCTCTTCATGCTAGATTTGCGTGGAATCTCATTCAAGGTAATTCTTTATGAGCTAATTTTTTTTAAGAGTAAGTATGTGGGTTTTAAACCTTGGGCCCTAGTTGATCCAACTAAGGGTACGAGGTTCTGAAAAATGATTGCTAATTCCCTCCCTTTGGTCTTGGATAATTCTAAGTGGCGCCTTAAAGATGGTTTGGTTTCTTTCTGGTATGATAAATGGCAGGACAGCGGCCCGTTAGTTAATGATATGCATATTGTGGGTCATCCTCATCTTCAGGTGAAGGATTGCAAATTAAATAATGATTGGGATATGGAATTTATTCTTCAATTAGTGGGGCCGAATCACTTTGATGGTATTTTAGGGGATATTGGTAAGGCTAAACCGGGTATTGATGTGTTGATTTGGACCAATAATGATAATGGTTTGTTTTCCACTAAGTCGACTTAGGATTGTGTCCGTATTAGGGGTGATACTATTGAGGAGCACTCTTGGATGTGGCATAAGAGTCTTCCTCTTAAAATGTCTACCCACATGTGGAAAAGCTTGGTTAATGGCCCTTAGCATCGATCACACCTTAGACATATTGGTATTCCTATTACCTCCCGTTGTGATTGTTGTGCTAACGGTCATTATGAGGACCAAAATCATATTCTTTTTGCAGGTGATATTGTGAAAACCGTTTGGCGTTATTTTGGGGCTAACCTTGGGATCCCAATTGGCGTGAATTGGAAAGACTCGGTGAAGATTTGGTTTCGTCGTGCAAAACTATCATCTCAAGTTGGCATTATTGTGGAAATTCTCCCGATGATTATCACTTGGAGAATCTGGTGGCGGCGATGTTCGGCACGTATGGAGGGTCGCTTTGAATCTGCCTCTGACATCATTCACTCTATTCGTCGGTGGATTAGTATTAATTGTCATGATATGCATGCTAGTTATCACATAGCTAGCCTTGATTTACAGGTACTGGAGGGTTTGAATGTCCAGTCAATTTTCCCCCCAATCCAGCATTGCAAAATTATTGCTTGGCAACGACCTTTGGTGAGATGGGTTAAGCTGAACACAGATAGCAGTAGTTTGGGTAATCCGGGTGCCTCAAGTATAGGTGGAGTTATTAGAAATAATCATGGTCAACTAATTCATGCTTTTTTCTCGTTCATTGGTACATGTTCTAATAATCGGGCTGAGCTGTTAGCTCTTCTTCATGGGCTCCAGGTTTGTAAATCATTATCCTTAAATTATGCGAATATTGAACTTGACTCTATAACTGTTATTTCTTGGTGGAGAAGTAAAAGATGTGGGATGTGGTACCTGGAAGACTTATGGGAGGAAATATTGGACATTATGAACTCAATGACGTGCTCGATTCATCATGTTTTTCGAGAGGCAAATAAAGTTGCAGATTGATTAGCCAAAACATGAGGCTTCTGGTAGCGATTTAATTTTTTCGTAATTGACGTAGACTCCCGGAGCGTTGCACGGTCTTATCCGCATGGATTACTCTGGTTTGCCTTTGCTTCGATTTAGTTAATTTTGTGTGTTCGTTATTTGGGATTTTTTGTGGTCTTTATTTTTCTAGCTTGTTTTTTTTTTCTGCATGCTGGGTTTCTTTTGTATTCCAGATGCTTGATTTGTAACTACGGTTTTCCTCTGTGACAAGTGAGAGTTATTAATAAAATTAAGAAGGGGTCACTCTTGAACAGGTGGCCCTAACTCTTTGTTAAAAAAAAAAAAAAGGAAAAAGAAAAAAAAAGTTCATTCGGCCATACGTTTTTTCAATAATGGATTTCCATTTAACTCTTGATCTGTTGATTGACTTGTACAGCCCATTTTATAATAGTGAGTTTAAATTTGGCCGGACCACTTTTATGGAGTATCAGCAAAACACATCCTGGGAACACAATTCAAAGTCTGGCCCATTTGATGGTTTTGAATATGAACTATGAAGAGAATGGCCGAAAGATTGATATATGAAAATCAACTCTTGTTACAAATTCAAACTATCGACATTAATATACTCAGGCTGCGTTTGGATCCCCAACTTATCTCAACTTATCTCAATTCATCATTACACCTTTTTCAAATTCCAATACAAAATATAATAAACAATTCAACTTTTTCAAATCTCAAAACAACTTTAATATTAAAAAATAATATTCTAATAATATTTTATCATCTCAACTCAACTCAACTCAACTCACTTCAACATCCAAACCCACCCGCATTTTTAATCATTTAGCTTCGCTTTCTTTAATATCAAAGTTTGGATGACACCTGAAGAAGTACCAACGTGGCAAGGTTTTGCTTTCGTAGTTACGCTGTAAATCTCATAAAGGCCAAAGAGTAAAGTATTGGCAGGTTATGTAGGGACCAATTATCGGCACCCAATGTGGTACCATCTTCGCGTGAATGACGGTCCACTTGTACACGTGTCCAGTGCTGGTCCCACCACCAGCTGTACGCTAAATTAGTTTACTTTGATTATTATTATAGGTAATCAGTTGCAAAGGAGTGACTAAGAGAGAGCACGTGGAATGCCATCGCGCCGTGTATTCCTCATCTGTAAATCGATTTGGGGCTTGAGTTACAATTTGGAAACAGAAATTGACAATCAACTACTACAAAACAGAATACTGACCACGCCATAATTAATTGAAGAGAACCAATCCAAGATGGTTTTATTTTACCATCCTAGAAACCAACCGTATTCCACCGCTTGGCACCGGCACGGTTCGATTCGTTAGAGGGCACTCACCCTTTCCAGCATTTCATTCACCGTCGATACTGCTCAAAATCGTCCCCATCCAATTTCTCTGCGCCTCTCCTATTTCACACTACATTAACTCCCGAAACCGAAACAACTTCAAACAAATAGCCCATAAGATTTTGGCTCTTTCCCTCTCCGAATTTCTTTTTGTCTGTCTCTCTTATAGTTCAAACGAATACAAAATCTATGGGAGACGAGGATAGGGAGGCCTTGCTAAGCCGGAACACAAAATTCACACGCTGCATCTCGCACGCGCAGGACGAGTTGCAGAGCTTCAGATCCTATCTCCGATGGATGTGCGTGGACCAATCGAATGTGTGGACAGCGTGTCTATCTTGGTCCATGTTCATCCTCTTCGCGATCGTCGTGCCCGCGGTTTCCCATTTCCTGCTGTCCTGCTCCACCTGCGACAGCAAGCACTCCAGGCCCTTCGACGGCGTCGTGCAGCTGTCGCTGAGCAGCGTCGCCACCCTCTCCTTCGTGTGCCTGTCCAAGTTCGTCCGGAAGTACGGGCTCCGGAGGTTCTTGTTCTTTGATAAGCTGGTTGATGAGAGTGAGACTGTTCGAAAGGGATACACGGGACAACTCAACGTGAGTTTCCTAACCCATCTCTCTCTAATTATATTTGCATTTTACTCAGAATTCAGGAACTTTAGAAAGTTGGCGTTTTTTTTTTCCCATAAACAAACAAATTCAGAAAACAGGGTTTATACAATTTTAGCTCAGTTGTTATTCAATTGGTTTTTTGTTCTGGACTTTTCCCACGATTGGCACAGCGTTGATCAAGCTGAGACTGTGACAGTCAGTTTGACTTTTTTTCGGCTAAGTTCGGGCTCGTGTTAGTCTGCGGCCATATAGGCTGTAAAGTTCCTTACTTCCCAACCACAAAAGNAAAGAAAGAAAGAAAGAAGGCTCAAATGAAACTGCTACAAGTATAGGCTAACAGCCCAGAAAACAGAGTGTATAGGTGAAGAATCTAGATAGAGATCTACCTATAAAAAATAAAAAAAAATCTAGATAGGGATCTTCTAATTGCTCAAGGAAGATTATTGGTTTAGAATTTTCTGGACCTAAGTTGGCAAGGGGTCTAACCAATGCAAATTATATTCTTTTAATTGTTAGGAGTCTTTAAATTCTTGTTGTTTGGGATCGTAACCCATATTCTTGTTGACTAGATTGCTTCGTTGAAATTCTAAGATGGATGGAGCTTTTGATCGGAGAATGCCATCACGACTATAGGATTAATGTAAAAGAGAAGTAGAATGATGTAAATTAATTGTAGAAATTTCTGTTGTATTTTCCGAGATATTTTTTTCCTAGATATAAAGTAAAATATTTCTGCTACAATTTGAACGACTTTCCATATATTTTTTAATTCATGCAGAGAGCACTGAAGCTCCTCTCAGTCTTTGTCGTCCCCTGCTTCGTGGCCGAGAGCGCATACAAGATATGGTGGTACGCCTCCGGGGCCTCACAAATTCCTTTCCTGGGCAATGTCTACGTGAGCGACACTGTCGCATGCATCATGGAGCTATGCTCTTGGCTCTATCGCACGACCGTAATTTTCCTTGTGTGCGTTCTCTTCCGTCTGATCTGCTACCTCCAGATCCTTCGACTGCAGGACTTCGCGTCCGTTTTCCAGGTGGACTCCGACGTGGAGTCCGTGTTGTCGGAGCATCTTAGGATCAGGAGGCATCTTCGGATCATAAGCCATCGATACAGGGCGTTCATCTTGTGGGCTTTGATACTCATCACGGGAAGCCAATTTGCTTCGCTGCTCATCACCACCAAAAGCAGCGCCGACGTTAATATATACAAAGCCGGAGAACTCGCGGTACGTGGTACTATATATAAAGAGTATAACGAATATATATATATATATATATATATTATAAAATAATAATAAATGTGTTTTTGTTTTATAAAAATATTTGATTACCTTCCATTCTCATGTAAAAAAATAATTTTGGTTCGCAGCTATGCTCTATAACTCTTCTTACTGGGCTCATGATACTAATGCGGAGCGCAACAAAGATTACACACAAGGCACAATCAGTAACATGCCTTGCTGCTAAATGGCACGTTTGCGCTACGTTAGAGTCCTTTGAGGGTGCCGATGGTGAGACTCCAAGAGCTCCGGTGGACCATGGCCGGGTGTTTCCGATGGGTGCCGGGGAAGAATCGGACGGCGAGGAAGCTGGCGATGACGAAGATGACCTAGATAACGACAAACTGATCCCATCATACGCGTATAGCACCATTTCTTTCCAGAAGAGACAAGCTCTAGGTATATATGTCACAAAGAAAGAATCACTTTCAAATGAATGCCATGTTTGACTTGATGAATTTGCTTTTTCCCGATCAATGGCATGACATGAGTAATATGCATGCATGCTTTGTTTAAACTTAATTTACATAAATAAACACTTTGACTTATGCACAGCATTTCCTTTCATTTCCTTTTATCAATGCATTCAACTGATTTGTTTTTTTTTTTTTTTCCCTTCTATTCTCAGTGACGTACTTTGAGAATAATAGAGCAGGGATTACAGTTTTCGGCTTCACGTTGGACCGGACTACACTACACACCATTTTCGGTATCGAGTTATCTTTGGTTCTCTGGTTGCTTGGAAAAACCATTGGCATTTCTTAAGGATTAATCCAAGAGATCTACGTACCCTCCATTACTTACTTTAGAGAGACATCCTGTTTTTTGGACGCCGGGCATGGTGGGGGCATGGGTTGGGGGGGCTGGGTTTTGTATTTATTCTCATTCTTTTACCTTATATCGTGCGATTTTTATAATGTTGTTATGATTCTCGATTAGATTTATTGCGTTTTCACTTATTAATTACAATATATATATATATTTATATGAAGCCCCCAGTCATGAGAAAGAATAAGTCAAAGGGCGTATTTTTATGAAACAAATTTGTTGATGTCGTGTTTCACAGGCCTGGGCAACGTCCTTCAGACCGCGTCTATGGGTGATCACCTACACATCCTGAACAATGAAAGAAGAGCACATAAGGATTAGAAGAGGGGGACCGCCGGATCCATTGATCCTTCGATACTTAAGTCAGTTTTTAGATATGAAGAAGATGAAAAATAGTAAAACATGTATAAGATGAACTTAGTAATTATAGTATGTATATTGGTTTACCTCCTTTGCTCGTTGCTGGCGGTCTTATTTATAATTGCTGACTTGATCCTTCGCGTTATGGTGTTCCGCGTAGCAGGAGATCACATATTGTAGACACTTAATCACAGAGCTACCTCTGTGCCATACCTTATCGAGTCGGTATGTGCCCGGGGTCTCTGCGAGCCTCTCGGGACCCGTGCTTCATTAAATGTGATCGGCCACTTATTTTTGGCCGCATTAAATGTAGCATGCTTCCCCTTTAGGCTGTATTAAATGCGGCGTGCTTTCTTTTGGGTAGCATTAAATGCAGTACCCCTTTTCATCTTGGGCCGTACTAGAGCGGCCTATTTTTTCCATCACTGTGGACCGCAGATGTCGCAAGTCCCTTCGCACAGTTTCCGATCGCTTCGTCTCTTCTTTCCCAAGTTTTATTCGTGAACAGAGTCCACTCAGGTTTCAACTCTTAGAGTTCTAATTTAAATGTTGTCTTGCTTGTCCTAATCTTTTTAAGGGTAGTCAAGACTTCGAACCTCAATCCGGCCCATAATCTGGCTTGGGTTGAGCCCTAATTTTCATATCGATTTAACTTTGAGTTTTGTCTCTGACTGCCCATTTATGGGGGGGATTTTTCCCCCCACAAAATTAATATTGGATTAATTTTGAGATGTATGTCAATGGGAGTAGTATAAAATAAAGGGTGACATGCAATGGCATATATATATATGAGTTTGTTACCTCAACTGATGGAATGTATATTAAAATGAGAATACCTTCCGGTCGGTCTGGCTATCCATCCCCAAATAACAGCCCTCAATAATAGCTCTCTACGTAAGTCCTTCAATTTATGTATCCTGCATCCATCCTACAGAAGATCACAAACAACCCAAAGAAAACCAAGTCTCGTGCCTCTTTCGTCTTCCACCCTGACCAAATCCAGAGAATACCTTGCCGAGTCGAGACTAGCTCTTTCTTGTCGAGCCACGAAGGACGGAGATCGCCCCCCCGAGCCGCGACGGACTAATCTCGCAACCCCCAAGCACCCATCCCAAACCCAAGGGTCCTGCCCCATTCACTACCTAAGTTTTTTGTTTTTGTTTTCTTTTTGATTCATTTGGCCTTCAACAGCGACAGAGACTGAGAGAGCGACCTACGGTGGAGTCAACGACAGAGAGAAAATATCAATGAGCTAAGTATTGCAAATCTAAAAAAATGGTGATGTGGTTTTCATAGGGTGATCAACACTCTATTTTCTTTTCTTTTTTATATATATAAAAAAATGAGATTTGTGTGTTACGGTGGTGCTGGGTGCTATTGATGATGGTGTTAGGAAGAAATTGTGCTCTATTTTTGCTCTTAAAAAACAGAGGTTTGTTAGGCGGCATCTGGGCTATTTTCATGGTGACGACGGACTGATTTTGAGAATATTGCCCTATTCACTACTTTTTTTTTTTTTTTTTTTTTTGGTATGAAAAAAATGAGAGGTTTGTTGGGCAGCATCTGAGCTATTTTCATGTTGACGAAGGACTGATTTTGAGAATATTGTCCTATTCACCGCTCTTTTTTTTTTTTTTTGGTATGAAAAAAATGAGATTTGTGTTTTACAGTGGTGCTGGGTGCTATAGGTGATGATGTTAGAAAGAAATTGTGTTATGTTTTTGGAGGTTTGTTGGGTGGCTTCTGGGCTATTTTAATGTTTGTTCAAAGCTTGCTACCGAGGTTATGGTGGTGGCGCACGACAGTGAAATTGAGATGGCGTTAGACTGGTGGCGATGAAATTGGAAGCACGTGATCGATTTAATTTCCTATTGTGAATAAGTGTCTCTTTTCTTTTCAGTATGAATGAGTATATTGTAAATTTGATGTAATTTCTGATGTGGCAATATCTATGTGGGAGGCTGTTAAATAAAGAAAAATAGCCAGACCGGTTAGAAGCGAAATTCTATTAAAATGAACAGTTCCTCTTTAGAACCGTAAGGCCGTTTTCAGCCATTTAATAGCAGCCAATACAAACATGACACCTCAGCTACACACAAATTAAAATCACGAGGATCACCGCATGAGAGTTTTACCTAGAATTAAAAACCTATAAAAATTTTTTTGTTTTTCCTCTGCTAGCCGACTGTGCCTCTTGGCTTCCACCACCTGTTGCCGCCACCAGCAGTTCGACGCCAACGACGCAACCACCGAGTCCGAGCTTGCCACCCAGTATTGAGGCCTGAAAAAGTGCCTACCTCGTTGCTAAGATTTTGATAAAAGACATGCAATGCTCTATTCTCTCTTTGAAGAATGCTCTTCATAGTGAAAAAGTGGGTCGTGTGTCAATGTTGTAGATTTGACTAGATTTTCTCCTATAGTTTCTTGCTTTAGTGGGTTTTTATGGGGTCTAGTGTCTGCAATTAATGATAGAGCGGCAAGATATAGCGATAATAGAGGAAAATTATTATGGTGGAAATGTGAACCTCACTCAGAGGGGAGTTCGGCGTCGTCTGGGTGAGGGAGATGGGAGAGAGGAGAGGGGTGAGGCTTCAGGGATGTGTATCAGATGGGTGAGAGAGGGGACAGGGATCTTGCGAGTATTTTCGCTTCCATGGATTTTTTTAATGTGTGCTGCAGACCCAACGTTAGCCTCGTGGGTGGGCTACGTGGCAGGAAGATATTGGAGGCTGTTTGAACAGCATGACCGACAGGAAGATATTTTCTAAAATTAATTGAACACCAATTTTCATTTTTTTACCACGCACATATTTCCTTTCACATTTCCGCCGCCGGACAAGTCCACTTTGTGTGTGTCTAGGGTAATTTGTTTTTTTTTATTATTTTAAAAAATTAAAATAAAAAATTAAATATATGAACATTTAAAATGAGGGAGCAAAATGAAAATAAGCATTATTCTTTTAGTAATGGTCAAGTGTTCTTCCATTTTTTTTATCATGAAGTAGAATTAATGATCTCAGGCTCTCAGCCGTAAATTTTCCACCAAATGAGTAACGATCCTCCACCAGAATAGAATCTATCATCTCATTCGTATTATCATACGTGTTGAATTGAGCGAGAGCTAATAATATTTGGTGCCTTGAAAATATTTTTTTACCCTTAGGAAGTGTGATTTTTTTTTGGAGTTCCTTATCCTTATCTGTTGAATTCATGACCGAGAATGGGAAACACGTTCGATCGTTTTGAAAAGCATAAATAAACGCGTGCCACGTTGGTTTCGCAATGAAACCTGGCGGCACCACAGCTTACATTTTCTCCGTTTGGACTTTGGCGCGTGCAAGCCAGTTAAAAGTTAAATCAAACTTGAAACACCAGCGTTGTGCCCACTGCCAAGTCCAAATTTTGAAAACGACAGCGTCTTCGTTAATTCCTGTTGTCCCAGTCACGCTTCGTCGCTAGGAAGGACTCTCTCGGCTTCCCTTCCCCCATAGGATTCGGAAACCATACGCACTGAAAAACGGGGGAGAAGTGATTTTTCTTCTCTTTGCATGATTCTTCTCAACCATGGAGATTGCTTCCATTCCAATTACTTCGTGCTCTAAAGAGCAACAGAAGATCTATCAGGAGTGGTTCAGTTACGCTGATTCAGGTACATTTACCCCTTCTATTTAAATTTGGTTTTTCGCACCAAATTTGATCTCCATTCCTCGTTTGGTTGAAAGAATATTGAAGATTGTTTGACTAAAAATCAATTCTCCGTTTTTTTGTTTTAAGATTTTGAATTATAGGCTTATTGCGTTTTGTTTATGTTCGAACTATGCGTTTTGTTTAGATGGAGATGGCCGTATAACAGGGAATGATGCTACCAAGTTCTTCGCTATGTCCAATTTGTCCAGGCAAGATCTCAAGCAGGTTTGATTTCATTATTTCTCGTTCGTTTTCTTGCCAATATTTGTGAATCATTCGTTGCTTCAGCTTAATTGATGAATCGGGAAGTTGGTTTTGCAAATATTTTCACGTTTTTTTAAATGTTTATCATATATATGTTAGACGAATAGCTTTATAAACGATAGTTGTGGTTAGTGCTGTTTATTATTATGTACGTATTTCTTAGTAATGCTTAGTATGATGTTTGCTATCTCTGTAATAATGTTTCTTTCGCTTCTCATGCTAGGTTCCATGCTTTGGAATTCACCTTTTGATTGCTTTCCTTATTTTTTTAAGCATTTTCATACTAAGTCTAACTGGTTTATGATTTTGCTGATTTTCTTTTTGTTATTTAAAGCACATCTCTTTATTATTGGAAAATTTTATGTACCACAATTCTATTTCTCTTTTATCGCACTATGATGAGGTGATATTACCCATCAATGTTTGAATTTTTCTTTAAAAAAGACAGGTTGATCCAAGGGTGTTAAAAAGTGCCACATTTTGCATGGGGGATGAGAATGTGATATGTAGCATTACTCTTTACTATTTGTTTACTTCTTCTTATTCTTGTTTTTTTTTTTTTAATTTTTTAATTTTTCAGGTGTGGGCAATTGCAGATTTGAAGCGACAGGGATATCTGGGCCTCAAGGAGTTTATTGCTGCTATGCAGGTAATTAGTGTATCTGGACGACCTACACCCAAATATTATTCATTTTTTGGGGGCCTGACCCATTCTTTCTTCTTAACGTGTAGCTAGCGTCTCTAGCACAAGCTGGTCATGCAATCACAAATGATCTCCTGAACAGTGATGGTAAGCTGTTTACATTTAGGTTTCTCTTTATGGTACACGCCTGGATTGGTTGAGAAATGTAACATCCCAATGCCACATTGGGAAAAGGAATGGCTCACGTAGCATGTCTGAGAGGAAGATATTCTTATCCTTTAGAATGATTC
>QEOT01002977.1:133644-151143 GCA_003123785.1 Pterocarya stenoptera
CTATGCGTAGTGATATCCTTACTTGGTTTTGGCAGCTCATTCAATGACAAACCTGTAAATGAAGCTGCTACTGGTCCAATTGGGAAAGAACTTTTTGAAAAAGAGCAGGAGGACCTTCTTGCTGATCTAAAAGATATTCCAAAGAAAGCTTGTGATCGCAGAGTGAGTGTCTCTATCCATGTCTCATGAAATTTTCTTTGCTTGTGCTTGTACTTCATGAGTAAGAAAATCTCCTGAGTGGTAGCAGAGTAATTCTATGCATAAATGTCTCGAAGGTTGAAGGGCTTTTAACCGGGGTTTTTATCTGGCAGATCAATGAATTTGTAAAACGTGCTCGAGCAGCCAAGATACATGCTTACATCATTAGTCATCTTAAAAAAGAGATGCCTGCTATGATGGGAAAAGCTAAAGCCCAGCAGAGACTCATAGATAATTTGGCTGATGAGTTTGGAAAGGTTTAGACTCTCTGCCCCGTCTCCTCCACTTAAAGTTTGTTTTCATCATTTCCTTTTAACATATTAAGACCATTTTATGTAATTCTGTACGTACCTCCACTTTGTTAAACCAGGTCCAAAGGGAGTTCCACTTGCCTCCTGGAGATTTCCCGAACATCGACCACTTCAGGGAGATCTTGAGCGGTTACAGTATCGACAAATTTGATAAGTTGAAACCCAAAATGATACAAGCTGTTGATGATATGCTGGGATATGATATACCGGATCTCTTGAAGAATTTCAAAAACCCGTACGATTAAAGGATGGCGTCGGCATTTCCAGGAAACATAAAATGGACAGAGGTTGGATCGCAAATGGAAAGGCTGCCATATCTGGGCATTGAGTTCTGAGTATCCTAATAATCGAGCATTATAATATTTTCGAGTTCTCCAGTCTCAAACTCGTCCATTAATCATAATGTTATATTAATCGCCTTATCACGTATGTAATTGTATTGAAACGGAAACTCAACGATCTCTTTCTTTGACTGGGCAGCGTTTAGATGATTTTTCGTTAATTTATTTATATTGATTTTATATTTTGACTAGAAAATAATACTGAGGGTATCACCAAGGTCCAACGACAACCTGTTCAATTCATTCAAACCTCTATACATAGAAAAAACTCATAAAGTACTTAAGTTGGAATTTTATGTGAGATTCATGTGATAAATTTATTCACTTTTAAGGTAATGATCGACCCAACTTAATTTCACGTTTTCTGCTTGTTTGTTCGGACCCTTGAATTATTTGGTCCTAAGCAACTGATACAATTATATGCGTCATCACCATGAAAATAAATCAGAGGAAATTTCTTAGAATCTTTTTGATCGAAACCTTTTTTTCCGATTCAAAAATATTTACGACGTGATAGTGTGCATGATCTTTTCTTTCTGAGCAAATTAACCGGAACAAATCCAAGCGTGGGATGGAGCAATATTTCTATATATAAAAAAAAAAATCGGATCTAATAATTTTCTTTTTTCAGTTAAAAATGTATCCCGTTCATGTCGAAAGGATTGCCACTGTGTAGAGAACATCAATATTTTCCTAGATATGCACAAACGATTATTTCCATTCATGGAGGTATTGAACCATTTATGTCTAGCCCGCTATCACGGATTTAATGGCATCGGCCATTTCGCAAACTTCCGTAGTGCCCTGAATTTTGTGTTAAGTCTTCCCTTTCTTCCCTAGGGAGCAAACCTGTATCATTTTGATGGGTTGGTCAGCACTCGAAGAAGAGCGTCCCTACCATAAGAAAATGTGGAAGGTTTTCAATTCCACGACCCTCCAATCCAAAACTCGACTTCTTGGTAAATCTAAATCCTTTCTAAAAACCACATGTCAACTTCTCGGCCGCCTCCGGCCTTCCCCTAGTAGTCGTCGCTGCCACCGCCGCGTCTATTTTAACTCCTACGGCTACCATGATCGTCATCGTCACCAGGGGCTTGAAATTCAAAGTGGCCTTTCAAACATACAAGTGGGCGACCTTTTGCCGTACAAGGAAGTGGAGGCAAAAACTGCAGTACTGCCACATGACGGCCAGCAGCAGCCGCTTAACATGAAGATAGCAGACGATGATCCTGATTATTGGCAAGATCATGAGGCAGAATCATACAATGATCCATTGGCTGATGATGAAGACAAAACGGAATATGCTCTGTTTGAGACACCTGATTCCAAAACACTTCTACTGTATGGATTGAATGCGAAATCAGAAAATTTCATCAGGGATTTTCGTGAAAGGTTGAATCTTGAGAGACAGAGATCAATTGAAGAGTTCTACAAAATGTTGAATCGCGGTTGTTAGGCAAACTACAACCGTAAGCTGCTAGCTCTTTATATATGGATTCTTCATCCATGATATAACTAACTGATGGATGTTTTAAGATTTTCTTCATTTTTACGTTTATGAATCTAGCTAGCTTGGATGATATCTTTGGATCTTCATGTGGTGCGATTTATTTAGCAGCATGACCGTAGTGCGCAGTATATATCTTTATATTCTGAAACTGCATTATGTGTCAGTACTATGATTAAATGCTACTGATCTTATTGATTAATGATATTTGAAGAATAATGATCATCAGTTGTATGTCTATTTCTGGAAAAATGGGACTTTTTCAGCCCATGCATGAAATGAGGCTTTTTTTTAGCCAACTTCGATCTGGAGAAAAACAGGAATTGTAACTTGTAAGAAACGGGCCCGTTTCGTAGCCGAATGCTATCTATTTCTTTTTTAGTAACGAAACATATATAGACGAGTTTTTTTTTTTTTAAATGAAAGAAAGTTTCTTGAATCTAAAATTCAAAATAATCAGACAAAGAACTTACCACTTAATGACATGATCATCTATCATATATTGACCGGCGGACGTTGCAACACAATAATTGTAAAAACATACTTGAGTCCAGGCAGGCATTAGCAGCTTCTGGGCTAGCTGTAATTGGCTTTCACAATTGATGACGTTGGAGGGCTCTCGATCGATCGATTGGATATATTCGTTTAGTAATAGATGCATGATACCCTATGTCGAGGGAAGACAAGGTATAGTCTCTTTATTTGACTGTCAATTAATTATCTAGCTAGAAATTTTAACTAATTTTCTATTGTTTGCATGATCATAGAGAAACTCGATCGGGGTCTTTTTCTAGGAAGAGGGGATCGCCTGTGGGATATTGATGGATGCGATGATTTTGTATGAATATTATGTCAATACATGCATATAAAAAACATGCATCAAATGACAACCCTAATTTGTTCTAGCACGTAGTACTCTTCGGGGAGACTCGATCGGGAGGGGGAGAGTGACTTAAAAGAGCATGATTTTATAATTACACACACACACAAACAAATATATAAATATATATATATTTATATACTATATATTGGTGCGACTGCGAGTACGTACTTGCGAATCTTTATTTATCTTTCTCGTCAATAAGAGATCAAGGAACTGCCATAACAGTAGACGGTGAAGAAAACTATTAATCTCTTTTCCAAAACAAAGAAAATCTACGCTTGGGACTAAGATGTGAAAAAGGATGGCAAGAAAATCAGTCTCAATTAATTAAAGATCGAGAAATTAGAATTTCCATAGTTACATAGATTAAGATCACATTCCTAATGGTAGTATTTGGTAATATATGATCATCCCGACCAGAATAGCTAGTACTCTAGACGTTTGACTTCTCTCCTCCTTCCTAATTCGACGGATCAGAGATGAAAGCATACACAGATCAAAGCATGTCTCTCTTTAGCCAGCCTAGAGAAAATGCTTCAAATCCCTGCAAACGTATGGAATCTCTTTTCTTCAGTTCTCCATTCAATATTGCAGAGTTGGGCTTTTCCTTTCTCACAGCACCAAAGGCCAACAACTGCAATAGATTTTGAGGCTATCTATATGGATGACCTTTACTTGGAGCCTTTCCCAAGTACGGATGCCTCGGAAGATGAGGAGAGTGATGACACTCTTGACGAGGATGTTTTTTAGGACGTGGAGAGCGAGGAACAATATTTACTCCGACAGCCCGAAGCGGATGCAAGATTCATCAGAATCTTCTGGGAGGATTGGAGGCTTCAGGTGCAAGAATCTGACAAAGAGTTTCACCGGACTTTTGCTCCGCGTGCTGCTTAAGTAGATCATAGGATTATTACGTTAACTAAGTAGTAATATTTTGTCCTGATCTGTTTCAGCACCTGTTAATCACAAAAGGGATTTGAATAATTTTATTCAATAAGATCATCCTCTTTCTGATTCTTATGAAGGGTTTGACAATGCAGCTTGAAATTGAAGGTTAATTTTTAGGGTCTTTTGTGTGTTTTTGTAGTGCGGCCTTTTCATTAAAGTTATGTGAGGGTTATAAGAAAACTACTATATATATTAACGTGCTTGTTAATTAACTATTGAAAATTTATAAAATTCTGTCAATGAATCTCATTTTTTAATGCAGCCATCGATAAAAACTTTAATATTCTCTATGAACTGGAGTACTAATTGCATATAACTGCTATGGCTTTTTTGGGCAGAGTGGACAAAGATGTTCTAAATCCATGCGAGCGAAGGAGTTCATATATATATATATATAATATCTTCTTAGCTCTTAATATTGATCATATCCCTCCGTACGTCTCTCTAAAATTAATACACTCCAAACAGACACTCATTGCATGTAGAGAGGAAAAGCCTCAGACATTCCTTGGAATCCCTCATGAAAATCATTTTTCGGGTATCAGTGGGTACGTACATCATATATATATCTAGGCGTTTGAAAGGTTCAAATCCTGCCTTAGAAAACCGAAAAACAATAATATATAGGATGGAATCGGTTCAGTACGATATTGGTCATGCATGTGTTTGTTTCGGTTCAGTACGTGATCTTTCTTTTCGATCTGATACTTCTCTTTCAGTTTAATTTGATCCAATAAGTAGCTAGTATGCATGCATGCCTTCCCAAATCTGAAATTACTTTTGGACTATGGCTTGCAGCGGCAGGTTTCTATCTTACAGCTCATACTACTGCTAGCTCTGTTATATTCTGATGGCTGCGCCTGCGATCACAGGCTTACAACAAGCAAGATTAATAAGTAAGTTGGAATTCAGTATTCACATTTATATTAATTTCATATTTAATTTAGCAAATATAATATTTATTGTTATTCCAAGAGTAATCAAGAGTATTTGATTTTGTTTGACAATTTTTATAAAATTCTTTGGGGAGCAATAATTATATATATATATATATAACACGAGATAATTAAAGATCACTTGTGGCCTTATTTAAATACTTGTATGCGACCCATTTCATGGAATACTTGGAACAAAGTTGGGGGATGGACTTTTTTCCGTCCGTTTTTCATGTGTTCGTCATTATTTTTTCGATTGGCCGAGGCCCGAGTATGACATTCTCCAGGCCGGCTTTGTTTTGTTTTAGCTCTAGCACTATTAATTGTTGTCTGTTAAACATTTTATGAAGTACTGGACTTAATTAGCTGCTAGCAAGGCAGAAACAACCAACAATTAGCTCAATCACCAAATTCTAAAACCTCGTGATCAAGTGAATTTTACGACGTCTAAGCCATGCAATACCCTCTTTCGAAAATGACGAACAAGAATGGTAGGTTTATACACTTGAGGTACCAGCTCCTTAAAAAAATCAACAACTGCTTAAAATATGCAGCATAAGACAGCAGAATGTTTATCATTCATCTGGCCTTCCCAAAAAAGCAAACAATCATCGGTTCTGGATGGTATGCCGCGCCGATGACTAGTACTGGAACACATAAACGCCATACTGCACACATCTGCAATAATTTTCAGTACTGAACTAGTTAATGACAATCTTCAGTTTACTATCGAAGATTCCAGGTCCATAAGTTGACACGACCATGTCAACAAGAAGAGGGAACTGCATCCATACGAAGAGGCTGACTGGAACACTAGCCAAAGAAATTATAGGAACAACAATCCATGATTGGTCACGTAGCATGATTAATAGACCAGCAGAAAAAGCTACCATCATCGTTGCAATGGAGAAAAAGAGTGTGGAAAGACCTATTATCATCTTTGTTGGTAAAGACTTGAGAAAGTCATCTTCTGAATAACGTGACGTGAGAATTCCTAAAAACATCAAAACTGAAGTTGACGAAGTGAAGAGGGATAAGGCATCAGATATTATAAAGAGCATAAACAGCCTTCTATGCAGGAACATTGGCAAGCCTGAGTTTTGGTCGTTACCACCTGGAACGGTAAAGGCTGCAGCAAACATAATGGTAATAATGAGAGCACCTACAACTGTACAAGATGTCGAAGTGTCCTTTAGCCATTGCTCTCCCTCTTTCAACATGGCCTTGTGCTCTTTCGTAAACAATTCTCGGGGAGTCAAACCTTCCGTGTTAGTGACTTCCCTCACCTTGGGTTGGAAAACTCTCTTCGTCTCCTGCATTTGTCAAATAAAATCTAATTAGAAAGAAAGGCAGCAAAAATATAGATAAAATTACAATATTACATGCAGCTATTTATAACATATCATGTAATAAAATCTAAAAGGCTAAAAGCAAAAGTATATCAAAGAAAGAAAAAGTAAGATAGATAGAAGACCTCAAACCACTGGAGTTCTCTTTGCATTTGCAAAGCTGCACCAGGGATGCGATTAAGCATAGTACGGGATTCTCCTGACATTCCTGCCATATGTAAAATGCCATTGGTCTCCCTATCTTCATAACATGCCAGAGCCTTGCTCAAATCAAGCCCTATTAGAAGGCTACAGATCTTAGCTTGACGATGCAAGACACCAAGCATAAGTAAGTTTCTCTTCTGTCCATCAAAGGTCCACTCAAGATCTGGATCCGCCTTCAGCATCTCAGAAGCAACTTCAAAAATCCCATTCTCGACAGCTTTGATGATGGCATATTCAACGCAGCCATCTCGCCTTTCGTAGTAGTCTAAACAAGTTATTCTTGCGCACATTAGACTAAGAAGTTCTTGGGCTTGGACATGGGTCAACTTCATCTGATATAAATGCTTGATTCCTGCGTGCGTTAAGAACCGAAACAGTGTAAATTTTACCCTGCATGCGAAGCTTCAAATAAATAAACAACAGAGAAAGCTTTCTATAAATTTAATTCAGAGCTCGGTCGGATGGAAGAAATAATGTACCCATGATGTTTTGGACAATTGAAACTAGATGGCGCAATAGAGCTGGCACTGTAAATTAAGAACAAAATTTGATCGTTGATCATAAAAGTACTGTTACTAAAATAGAATTAATAAAGTTGGAATAAATAAAGATATGGATACAATTATTTTACTAACCTGAAATATTGTAATAATGTCACTTGGTAAAAATAATTACGGAAAAGTACGTACTACGGTTAGGCAAAGACGTACATGATACCTGATATGAAAGTTTTTGCTTTCTGACTTTCGTTTTCTACCTTATGAACGTTCAAATGAATTTCCTTGGAGTCACGATTCCGAGGAATATGTATACCTTTCAGCAAGAAAGGGCCAATTAAGAATCTTTAAGTAATTAATTAAGCGACGGAAAGAGTAGTAGTGCATGGTAGTAACCGACATTCGTAGATCCATCGTTTCCAAAACACGAGCCGATCGAGATTTCCACTGGGGAATAGATCAGGCATGGACGCCAATGCCAACAGCGGTGTGATCGCGTATTTGTCTCGAGCAAGGCCCAAAGGTGGGTGCCTTTTCATTAAATCCAAAGCAATATCTGTACGTATGTTGTCATGTTATAGCACACATATATATATATATATATATATCATGTATGCGTCTTACTTAAGAACTATTAATGAAATATAGATCAACGACCACTCAACAATAGTTAAGTCAAGACCTGCATGCAGGAAGCTAGACTGGTTGTTACGTGCGTACCTAAGGTTCCAGTATAGATACAGTATGTGAAAAAATTAGGACCGTTGTAGTCTTTCGCGGGCAAAAGATCGTCGAGCGGAGTGAGAGCATACAAATAGCGAGCCATTTCTAATTGGCCATAGTAAATAGCCTGAATAAGCGGCAAATTTCCAATGTGATTGGTGATGCTGATCAACTTCTTGTTCTTGTTAAGTATGCACTCCGTAAGCTCGTGGTTTCCGCGCATCACTGTCTCTGTAATAGCTGTGTACCCGTAATAATCTTGCATTTCCAACTTTTCTTCCGGCAGTTTCTCCACCAATTTCTTCGCTACATGCACCTGTCCTGCAGCCGCGGCTACGTAAAGCGGCGTTTGGTATTTCCAGTTTATTTTTGCAGTCAATGCATCGGGTTCGCGCTCCAGAAATTCCTGTACTGCGTTCCAATTCCCACGTCGCACTGCCAGGTACAAGTCCCCATACTTCTTATAGCTCTCATTCTCGTTCTCCTCCGCCATGCCTTCCAAGTTTTTCTGATTCGCTGCGATGCCAAGATTTTACGACTACAACATTGACAAAATATATATAATTTTACAAGTAAGTTTTTCTTAATTTGCTCTGAAATTTTTGCATGGAAGAGCTAGTGGTGTAGGAGAAGAACACTAAAATAAAAGATTAGAACAAGAAGAAATAAAGAAGAACAAGCGAAAAAAGAAGGAAGCTGCGGGGAGAAGAGAGGATCGGGAGAGACCAGAAAGGAGAAAGAAAAATCTAAGATTATTTTTTTGTAGATGAAGCATTTTCCATTTTTTTTTTTCCTTCAAAGATTAATTATAACCTTCATGCAGCTAGCAGTACAAAAACTAGTTTAGACAGAGCTCATATATATGAGTCGCGCTTCAGGCCGGATGGGTGCCAAACGTTTCTTCCCACCAGCCAAAAAGAACATGCCATGTAGACATTCTATGTAAAAATAAAATGAAGTGAAATACACTGGATCAATAATTACTTCTCTCCCTCTCCCTCCCGATTCTCGACTATTGGCATCCCCTTCGCATCCACTCGAACACCCATGCTCAGAGATGAATATTTTCCAACAGTTTTTACCTACTCTACTCTCAAAGATTCAGAGCAACGCTTTGCAATTAGGGAAGAATTCTTTCCTGAAGTTTTCTTATGCTTAAAGTGAAAACCCAAGAGCAAAATGTCAAAAATCATAGAAAATACTAAGATCCCAATAACAGCTCTCAGTAACAACAATTCACTGTTTCATGTTCACAACCTTCGTCAATATCTACAGATTGTGGCTCCGTCAATTCACGCAACTCATCAACTACTCCCTTCTTTTCATCCTCGACCACCTCTAAAGCTTCACTTTCTCCACTATTTCCATATACCACTTCATTTAGCATCTCAGAAATTTTTACTCACTCTGTTTTAAAATCTTCCACCATTTTTTTCTTCCTCAATCCTCTCATCATTAGCTCTGTTGCGTCCTCGATCCAATCCCATTTGTATTTCTTGTACTTGATCCCAAATGTTAGTTCCACTCTCAAGTCTCACAGCCAAGAATGTTTTCTCCTGAAATGCATTGGATCGCGCAGATAGATTCCGTCGAGAGAGGTGATTTTGTGTTTGACATCCCAGATTCGGGAGGAAGAGGGAGAGGGAGAGGGAGAGGGAGAGGGAAAGGAAGGAGAGAGGTGATTTTGTGTTTAGCGAGACATAAACTCAGACTGACAGATTTCCGGAGGGGACCGGGGGGAGAGAGGAGGAAAGAAATAATTCTTGATCAGTGCATTTCACTTTATTTTACTCTTCTATAAAATAGCATATTTTTATTGGACGGTGCGAAGAAGCGTTTGGCACCGATTCGGCCTAACGCTTTTTCCATAAATATATATATATACAAAATTAGCAAGAACTCCTAACACAAAATAAAAAAAGTAATATTAACTGAAATCAAATCCCACAGCAAGAAGTCAACTGCAGTAAAGACGATAGATGTAAAGCAGCACTAGAAACCAATACGTGCTAGCTGCAGCAATTAATCAACACAGCGCAATTAATACAGGGACCCAGAATCTATACAGACTGCGCGCATGCATGTAATCCATGATCCCAACAACGTTTACATCTTTTCACCACACCATTCTTTTCAAAAAATCCCCTCACCACTTATGTGATCATTCCGTCAAACTTCACCACACTCTGCGTAATTAACGTAAGCGAAATATCTGATGCAAAGTACGAAGGCACTGCTTACCTGGACGGGCTCTACTTTGTAAATCTCACTTGGCAGAAGTCGCGCGTCACCGGCCGGCCGACGAACTTGAAGAGATGATTACCCACTCCCACCTTTTATATATATGCTTAACAACTGGACTTGGCTGTCAAAGTATTGAGTTGAGCAACTTGCTTTTTTCTTTTCTTTTTTCTATTTTATTAAGAAATACATATTACTAAGGGCAACTTGCTATTTTATAAGAAGTTGACTTGATGACCAGTAATATCACGTTGACACGACGATCGAGAAGAAAGTGACATGCCATATCTAGGGGTGTAACGGGTTCGGTCCGGTTCAGTTTTGGACAAAATCTTGAATCGAATTGATATGACCGGTTTTATATTTTTGAAAATCGATTACGCACCGGTTACCCTCTTAAACCGATATTTTCGGTTTTACCAATTTCCGGTCCAGTCCGGTCCGGTTTTTCGATTTTTTTAAAATATAAATTTAATATTAGTATAATATTAGATTAATAGTATTAATATTAGACTATTAGTATAGCTATATAATACATGATCAATTACATTTTCATTTTTAAGATTAAACTTTTATTTTATACTAACATTATCTTATATATGATTATATTAATAGTATAGGATCAAAGAAATTGCAAATATTTCTATTTAAGATTAACATTTTATGTTAGAATTTATAAATTTTAGTATGAAATTATTTCATATATGATATATAATTATATTATATATATAAATTTCACATAAAATTATAAATTATATAAAACTTATATATTAATATATATAAAATATTTTGTATAAAACTTATATATAAAATATTATTTTTTATATGTATTTTATCAACCGGTCCGATCCGGTTCGGTCCGGTCCGGAAAATCTCAAAACTGGAACCGAACCGGTTCCGGCCGGTTTATGAAATTTGAGAACCGGTTTCGGACCGATTCGATTAAAAAAAGAATAAAATCGATTCGAACCAGTCCGGTTCGGTCTGATTTTTCGGTTTAAATTTATACCCGTAGCCATATCTATCTATTTCGGCCTCCTTGTGTACAGGTACTTTTTCTTTGCTTTAGATATTTTCAAATATTTTGTTTTTATATATTAGTTAAATGTAACGTATTTTTCAATTTTTAATTTTTAATTTTCTTTATCTAATCATTATAATTATTTTTAAATTTTTGAAACAAAACATAAATACAACTTTTTCAAATTTTAAAATAAAAATAATATTAAAATAAAATTTTAATTTATAATATTTTTAGTCAATTTTTTCTCTATATTTCTAAAATTTAATAAACATTTTAACTTAAACAATTTTATAATTATTTATAAATTATTTTACTCATATAATATTTAAGTATTAATGATTTAAAAAAAAAAAAAAAAGGGTGCATATTGGGTAAGCATGGGCAGTCCAAGAGCGCGGTAGGTAGCCTAGTCAGTTGGCTACCTTAAAGCCTAAAGCCCCCATCCCAAGTGGTCACAAGTGGACGAACTTAAATAAAGGAATATCGGATATACCCACACCGGTAGCTTATGCACGAGATGCATGTCTTTTGTCATTATTAAGAGAATATTATTTACTAAATTAAGAGCATGCAACTTGCTTATTATTATCCATTAATATATACATATCTTTTTACAGACGACTTGACTTCTTGGAAAGAGTACTTGTTGAAAAATAATTATTGTATGCTCGGAATTGAGAAATCAATTATCTTTTCCGCAAACTAATGGATCATTTGGATCCCAAAAATTAAAAATTAAAAAAAAGGATCATTTGGTACCGTATTATTAATTATATGAACTTATATTCCGTGTAATGTGCAGATATTGTGTATATTATATATGAGAGAGAAAGACTTAGAAAGAGACCGGATCTTATAATAGAGAAATTTGAAACAATTTATAGGACATTTTATTTGACGAAATAGTATAAAGATATAAATAGTACCTTTAGGTGGAGACCTGAATCTGTTTATATCTTTATATATAAGAAAAGAAAAGAAATTTAAAAGTAACAATAGTTTATAATAAAACATTACTTTTAAAAGGATTGTCGTTCCATAAACATAACACTTCAAGTTTAATTAGTAGAATACCTACTTTTATGAGTAAAATATCACATCATAAGTCATATGACTTCGCTTAAAATACAAAACAATATAAATATTGAATTAGTGCTTTTGGGTGGAGTCTTGAATCGGTTTATATCTTTATATATAATAAATGAATGAAACTTAAAAATTACAATGATTTATAATGAAACATTATTTTTAAAATGTTTATCTCTTCATAAGCATAACACTTCAAATTAAATGGATAGAATATCTACTTTTATGAATTAAATGCCACGTCGAAATTATAAGACTCTACTTGTATATATAGTTAACTTAAAAGTTATAATGGTTCATAATGAAACATTAATTTTAAAATATTTACCGCTTCGTAAACATAACACTTCAAATTTAATGGGTAAAATGCATACTTTTATGCATAGAATGTTTAGCTGGAATTGTAAGACTCTGCTTTTTAAAAGGTTTACCACTTCATAAACATAACACATTAAATCAAATTGATAGAATGTCTATGTTTATGGATAGAATGCCACGTTGAAATTATAAGACTCTGTTTTTATATATAGTTAATTTAAAAGTTATAATAGTTCATAATGAAATATTATTTTTAAAAAATTTACTGTTTCGTAAACATAATATTTCAAATTTAATAGATAAAATATCTATTTTTATAGATAGAATACCATGTCAGAATTGTAAGACTCCACTTTTATATATAAGAATAGATGCATGCTGTCTCTGTCATTCCAAAAATCTAAAGAAGTCTAGATCCAAGGGAATTATTAATATGATTGTTTAATTCATATTTATAAATTACTAAGAACTTGATAGAACTCTCAAAAATAAATATGAAATTTTCACATGCATTTATTCCTAGGCAAACTAGTAGGCATGCACCCTAGCTAGGAGCTACAAGCTGAATTTGTTATCATTTCTAAACTATCTTTATATATAATTTGTGATTTTAAAGTGCATAAGATTGTTTGGATCGATGGAGATTATCACCTCGCTGCCAGAAAACGAAGGTAGCATCCGATAATATAAGCTCTCACTCGTTTTCATAAGTGTTTCTAGTTAATTTTGCCGGTTGGGGGAGTAGAAAATATACCAATTAATTATAAGTAATCAGCAAGGCCTGAACAAGTGACATGCAGGTAGCATCCGATATATATAATAAGCTCTCGCTCATTTCCACGTTCTACCTCGTTCTGCCATTTTTTTTCTCACGAATCTATTTATTCAAGTATTTGCTGAAGTTCGTTTGTATTTAGAAATGAATTGAATTGAGATGATTTTAAATAAGTTGAATGAAATATTATTATAATATTATTTTTAATATTATTATTATTTTAATATTTAAAAAAATTAAATTATTTATTATATTTTATATAAAAAAATTTATAACGATGAGTTTCAGTGAATTCTAAATCGAAACAAAGACTTAAGTCATAAACCTAGTATTGAAATTTGACCCGATAAACACGGGCCTTTACAACCGGGTTTTTTTGTCCAACCTCATTCCGTTGACTGAGTGGTCAGGTGAAAAACCATGCGAGACTTTTTTTTCTTTTTTTTACCTTCTGTTAAGACTTGCTCCATCTGTTGATTGATCATGACTAGGGGTGGTAATATGTGATACGATTTGTTAATCTAATACAAACATGACACAATAAAAGCGGGTTAGGGTTTAGCCTTAACGGGTTCGGGTCAAAACGGGTTGACCTGTTAAGACACGATTGCTTAACGGGTTGATAACGAGTCAACCCGTTTTGACCCGTTATGACACGTTAAGAAAGTTAAAGTTACAATTATACCCTTATACATAAATATAAAATTGTTGGGATTTTAATTTCGATATTTTTATTGTTTGGATTGTAATTTTAGACTTGTAATTAGTTTTATATTTTTTTTATAGATATTGTGATTTTAACATTTATATAAAAATTATACTAAACTTAACTAGGTCAAACGGGTTAATTTCGAGTCTATATAACCGATTTACATAAATGGGTCAAAATGGGTTGACACGACACGACACGTTATGTTAACGGGCCGTATTAGGGTTTGAGATTTTGACACGATAAGCTTAACGGGTCGGGTTAGGGTTGACCTATATAGTATAATATACATGTCTTGACACGATACAAACACGACCCGTCAACACGATTTGACACCCCTAATCATGACGTTCTTGAAAGTTGACGCACGGTTTGCTTCTATCTTTCAAGTCCGACCAGACCAACCTTCTCATAGTTGGGCCTTGAAACTTTGGGTCATGTTCCTTTGGATTTGAATTCTCATTGCTTTGGTCTTCTAGTCCATCAATAACCAAATCCTGAGCCTGTACATGTATAGTAATAGAGCATTGCTATGTATAAGCCTACACATCATACATTAATATATTTTTTATTTTTTTAAAATTTCTTTTAAATTTTTATTTTATTTTACTCTTCTTGAAACATTTATATTTTTTTATTCATCATCCATATAATACACATTTAATAAGAGAAACAAATAAAAAAAAAAGTTATATTGTATGGTGTATAGGCTGATGCAAAGATTAATTCATAGTAATATAGAGTCTTTCAACGCTTATCACATTATGCCCATTTGAATAGTAAAAATTATTTTATCTCTTATTTTAAATTTTTTTAAATTTCTGTATAAAATATAATCAACAATTAAAATTTTTAAATCTTAAAATAATAATAATATAAAAAAAAATGTTTTAATAATATTTTATTTAAACTTTTATTTCATTAAACTATATCCAAACTTTACCTTAAAAGAGTTTTTGGTTTTGTTGAAAGACTGTCGGAAGAATCTGATACATTTTCTTGCAGGCTTGTGAGTAGGCCTATCGTCTCTACTGCCCCCCGAGCGAGTTGCTCTTAAATCCCTAAATTATAAGTAAAAATTTAGGAGAAAGCTTAAAAACCTCCTCACGTCCCACTTTTTATTTTAAGATTCTGATTTCAAGTAAATTATCTTTAATCAATATTTTATTTTAATAAATAAAATAAATTCTTCTTATAAATATTTATATTTTTTCTCGTATTCATATTTATTATAGTTTTAAATAATAATTTTAAAAATAATTACTAAAATATAAAAAAATTAATTTTAAAAATATTATTATACCCATAATTTTTTTTAATTTTTATTTAAAATATTTACTAGAGTAATAGTTCAAAATATAAGAAAAAATATTAAATAGTTAAGTTTGTAAATAGAAATAAGAGAAAAAGAATAAAAAAAAAATATTATTTTAATAAAATTAAAAAATAATACAAAATGAGATGTAGAAAATGTTTTAAAAATAAATAAATTTAAGATAAAATTATACAAAGTATCTTTCTACTTAAAATTTAAGAAACCGATGAGAATGCTCTAAGCACCCTCCCTCTCTCTCTCTCTCACGATATAAGTTTTCGCCTCCCATTCTGCCTCCCTCTCGTGATTAATTGTCGGCGGCCATGTTCGCCATTAAGGTTTTTTCACGTGTGCCAAGCCGCTTCGTCCCGCGGAGCTCCTTGCTTCTCCTCTCTGTTCCCCAAAAGCAGCAGTCGGCTATCCTCTCCGACCAGTTCCCGAGTGCGGTACGCATTGGAAACCCCCCTTTTTGTTTTTTTTGGCGGTTGATTGCAAGCAGGGTTTTACTAGGGTTTTAGAGTATCTGTAAATGAAGCCAATGTAAAGCTCTCTTTTGGATTCAATTTTGGTTTCCCAATTCGCTAAACGTATCTTACTTTTCATACGTCAATCAGAAATTGGACTTTTATAGGAGCAAATATTTGGGATGGTGTAGACTTTAAAAGGTATACATGTTTTATTTGGGATGGTGTAGACTTTAAAAGGTATACATGTTTTTGATGATTGGATTTTTGGGTTTTCTTTTGTCATTTAATGGTTCAAAGTTTCCTTTCTGAATTATTTATCAAGTATTTCTGTTGTTCTAGCATAATTGGATTAGTGTCGGATATGAAACTAGCCACCTTTTTTCTTTTTTGTGTGTTAGCATTGTGTAGTAGTTTATTCTGATTTGTTGATTTGAATTAATACATTTTATATACTCATATTTACCTCGAAATTGTGTGCAGTAATTTAATGTAATACGATATTGGGATCATAGTGATTTCGTTATTATATCTGCTTTATGTGTTTTTTTAATGTTTATTTGCGTATTGTAGTTTTTGCAATGTGAATGGTATTCTCAGTGTTTTGCGCACTTGCTTTTTACGTTACAGTTGATCTCAATTCAGGTGTCTTTCTTACATAATTCAGCACCGCAACTCTCCATCTTCCAAAGATTTGGAGCTTCTTCATCTGCCACCTCTGAGCCTACCGACAAGGAACAGGTGAGTACTGTACAGAATACTGGTGCTTCTAGGAATGTAGAGGCCACATATACAAGTGGAGATGCTAAACATTCCAATCAAGCTGAAGATTCAGGTTATACACACAGCAGAGCCGCTGATCAGACAAAAGAATCAGGTCCTATTTTGGATTACCACTCTACCATAGTGACTCTGTCAAAAGGAGAAAATGTATTAAACGAACTGTCTTTTCTGATTCAGATTCTGAGAATGAGGAGGAGCTGTCCATGGATGATTTGTTTAAACTAGTGGCAGAGAAGGAAGAAATTTTGAAGTTGAAGCATAAAGAGATTGAGACAATGCAAGATAAAGTTCTTCGGACTTATGCAGAAATGGAGAATGTCATGCACAGGACAAGGCGGGAAGCAGAAAACTCTAAAAAATTTGCCATACAGATCTTTTATTTGTTGCTCATTTTTTTTCTCTGCATATTTCTGATGGACTTTCACCTTAAATTCAAAATTCATTGTTTCATATCTTTGATAATCTTATCACTGACGGACTTGGGAAAATGTGTAGAGTTTTGCAAAGAGTTTACTGGACGTCGCAGACAACTTGGAAAGAGCTTCTTTGGAAGTCACAAAGAGTTTTGCAAAACTCGATACATCTACAGATTCTGCTGGAGCTCTGCCACTCCTAAAAACACTTCTTGAAGGTGTTGAAATGACCGAGAAACAACTTTTGGAGGTAAAATTTCTCTAGATGTTGCCGACTGTCACTAGACTCACTACTCAACCTTACAGCTCTCTGATTGTACGAGAATTTGTAAGGTTCATACTTTCAATGTTATGTTTAAAGTGCTTTATTACAGAAACTTAAAAATAAAATCAAGATTGTCCTTTTTTATTTTTCTAATGATATAACTTTCTACATAAATATGCTTTGTAGTTTGCAGCAACAATTAGAAAGTTT
>QEOT01002977.1:214542-243853 GCA_003123785.1 Pterocarya stenoptera
GACCCCTTAAGAGCATTTGCAATGGCTTCTTTCGATTCCTCCGCAGCTTGTTCCCCCAAAAGTGGATTCCCGCCCGTACCTGCATCGCCATCAAATAAGTCAATCAATAGACACAATACTACTGCCAAAACGTAGATAAGAGCACGATAGCAATAATATATAAGACCACTAGCCTTGCTTGTGTGCGTATTGCCTAAAGCTTCAAAAGAGTGAACTAAACAGATCAGAGTGAGAGCGCAAGACCTAGTCCACGAGTCAAAAGCTCTCCAATTTGAAGTGGGTTCTCAGCAGCGGACTGTAATAGTGATTGTGCATCCGTGTTTATAGCATAGAAATCGACGCCCTGAAATATGAAAATTGTAAAACATCAAGATATACCTTCTTAACCGTGTCCCACGCCTACTTCAAACAACAAAAGGTCATAAGAACCCGATTCGAGGTCATGCGTGAAATATATGAATCAGTAAGGTAAGGTCTTTTAACCATATCAACTCAAGCACATCACATACCCGCAAATAGTATTGCAACATAGCAATATGGAAAGGACAACTGTCATTGTTGTTCAGGGGGTACACACGGAAGATGCACGGGATAGCGCAATTTTCGCATTGTTCATGCACTGTATCATGAACATTACAAAATTGCACTATCCCCTGTATCATGGACCGGATGTAAGTAGATTTTCTCAATTTTTTTATAAAATGGCGACAGCTTATAATAATTTTACAAGACAAATGACAACAATATAACTGAAGTACAACCGCAATGGGTGTTAAAAGAAAATTCAAACACACGGTCACTAACAAAATGAGGAACGCGGATAGAAAGAGGGACGAGCAATTTCGAAGTTTGAGCCCAGGCCCGGAAAATGTGAAGGAAAACCCACGTGTAAACCGCTGCCAATCATGCGATTAACGGCATTATTGCCACCCCCGCCGACCCCGACCACCTTAATCTTGGCTGATTCTACTGGGTGAAAGGAGCAGCTGACAACCCCAAAATGGCGTCGTTTCCGGAAAGTGCTTCTTCTTTGAGAAACGCATTCTCTAAAAGGGAGTATCTTGTGGTGAACTGGTGTGGGAATTGAAGAGGTTGAGATCAGCTCGGTTGGGTTTGTGAGCTGAAGCGTTGCCATTTCTACAAGAAAGTGAGAGATGGGGAGAGAAATGGGTTTTTAGGGTTTTACAAAAAACAAATTAAACAATGAAAAGCGAAAAAACAAAAAGCCCATTTGGGTAGTCTTATCTTGGGTGGATAGTTGGCAAAGACATCAGAAAGACTGGATGGGCCCATTGTGCCGATTTGACGGGCTTCTCCTCTTATAAACCATGCATACCATGCCCTTTTACTAGCTGCCTCTTAGATTTTTAAGCTCCTTGAAAAAATTAACAAGTATTAGAGCATTGGTATTTGATGAAATTCATCAAATGAGTTTAATTTTTAAAATTTGAAAAATTTATATTTAAAATTATTGCATTAGATTCACCAAACACTTAAATATGAAACTTTGAGTTACAGTGCATTCCAATTCATCTTCANAAACACTTAAATATGAAACTTTGAGTTACAGTGCATTCCAATTCATCTTCAAATATGAGCCACAATATATTTAAGTTGGGAAACAATAATTTAAGTATCAAATTAAATTATTAATTAATATGTAGTTAGTGTAATTGTAAAATATGAAAAAAAAAAATTAGCAATGCTACGTACAGTCCCCAAATGGAGACATTTGGAGACTGCAATGCAAATCTAAGCAATTTTATTTTTATAATTTTTTAAAATTATAAAAAATCCCTCCTAAAATGATATTTTTTCTCATTTAATAAAGGGTCTACACATACAGTCTCCAAGTAGAGACTGCAAATAGAATTTTTTTTAAATATATTAAAAATATTATTATTAAAAAATAATATTATATTATTATTTTGACTAATCTAATGTGGAGTTATGGCTATGGGAGTTTTGGATTTATGAAAAACATGTACTTTTCATCAAATTTTAGAAATAAATTTGATGAAACCAATGTCAATGCTCAGATATTTAGATCTATACTCATCTTAATACCTAAAGAATTTATATATTGATATAATTTAATATAATACATAAAAATTATTTTACAATAAAAAAAATTTCCCAAAAAATAAGAGTTGAGAAATGGTAAAGTGACAACCCAAGCCCAACTTGATTACAACTATAAAATAAAATAAGATTATTTTAAATTTTTTTAACTTTTTTCTTTTGATTTGATGAGTCTAGATTAAAAGAATATATTATTTTATTTTAAATTTGTGGAATTGTGAATGGATTGTTGTCCTATCTTTACTCAAAAGAGTTTTACAATATTATCTTTGTATTAAATCACGCCAGTACGTAAAACTCTTTATATAAGATTTTTGTACCGACTAAATATTTTTCCAAAATTATTTTGAGAAATTGTTGCGACGTTTCATACTCTCTTGTTCCTTTTGTAAGCAAGCTGATGCCCTCTAACTTGTTAGATGAAATTTTTTGTGGTCATAGACAAGTTAAAGATTCGAGACATTTCCTAGGCTCTTTCCTCTTTGCTCTCCCTCCACGTTCATGAACCAAGCAAAGAAACAAAATTAAGAAAGAAACAAGAAAAATAAAAGAAAAAATAAAATTTTTTACTAGTACGATTATAAGTATATAATTATCTTCTTTTGTTTTCTCCTGCAGATACATCCCATTTAGTTCAAACTTCAAACTTCACAACCTCACAAGTCACAACAGCACACTCGAACCCAAAACAGTACGCACCAATCTCTCTAGCATTCTATATACTTCCACATTTCTGTCCCCCCTCTCTTTCCTATGTCTACATCATTGCTCTCTCTCTCTATAAGCATCCTTGCGAAATGCTTTCTGCTGAAGGTCATCTATTATAGCAGAAACACAGGTGGTGGCCAACGTAGCTTATATGTAGCATGGGTGATATAAGGTTCTCTTTATAGCCTCAATAACATTTAAGAAAAAAAAAAACTCTACCATCATTTATTTCTTTTAAACTACATATTTGTAATTTCAATGTCTGATAGAACGATTTCTGAAGTGAATGAACAGTAAAAATAGCAACTTCATGGCACCTAAGTCCTCACATTAAGCAACAATACAAAATAAATTCAAGGTTTATGCTCATACAAGAATTACATATACAAGAAGATACTGAGGGATCCATAAAAACCAAAATCCGATACTCGGTTAGATGCTCCATAACCCATATTGTACCCGCATGTTATTCCTCACAGAACTTCATTCCCCTTCACTCAGAATTGGGACAATAAGTGGTTTCATCTGTGCAAGATATACAATCGCCCACCTAACAGAGCAAAAGAGCATGGCATGATAACGAAGAAACAGTTATATGTAGAAACAAACATGTACATTTCTCAAATTAGAGTTGCACCCAACAAGAAAAGAAAGTCATACTACTAGAATTATAGACCCACGGTGTTTAACCTTTGAAAGAATCTGTTGTATGAAGGAGGATAAATGATTTAACATGCTGAATCTAAGACTCTGTCATTGCCTTGATCATGTACCCTATTTTTATCCTACTGAGTTATAATACATGAAGTGCTGCCTCAACACAAGAAAGGCTAAGTCTTCGCCAAAAAGATTGACACCGATGAACTAGCTTTAACCTACAACATCTAATTGAATGGATTTTTGAATTTCTTACCAAGTAATAGATGAAACTAAAAAAAAAATGCAGATTAAACGTGAACTTACATCATCCAACAGCAGACTGTTGCTGTAATAATCAATGTTAGGTGGAACCTGAAAAGAGAAACAGATTATTCCATTTTTCTTATTACAGATGATGGAAAGCAGATACACAGGCGCTCTAGAAGAAATGAAGAATAACACAGGCAACTAAAAAAACAATCTATCTTTATTGTTTTTAATTGACATATATTGTCTTCGATAGATGGTTGAACATTACAGACCTATTTAAACGTCCCGTAACCACATTTACTTAAATCACAATCTGAAGATGAAAATGGAATTTCATTAGCACACCTTGTATGCATAACATCAGACTATTGCAGACACTTTGAGATACCTCTATTTTCTTTGATAATGTGGACGGGATTCAAAATTGTTGGTGGGTATTTCTGAACACCAAGAAAGACTCGATGACAACTGCCACACTAAGAACCTTCATTTTAAATGGTGAGATTATTTCTCACATCCTTGTTATTTTTATTTTTATTTTTTTGAGGGAATTTCTCGCATCCTTTTTAAACTATGAACTAACTCATCTATACAGTTTCAGCCGAAATCGTACAATAAACCTAAGCCAAATGCACAAAAGTTGCGAATTTTAGCTAGCCTACTACTGTATAAGTTCAAACACAACCTTGAATTACGGAAGCAGCCGATTAATACAATCACATAGATAACCAGCATATTTTAGGAAGCTAATGAAATGAGAAAGAATTTTAAAATTAAAAATGAATTGGAATATGAGAGATGTACAAATTAGTAGAGGGTCCTCTATTGCAGCAAATTCTTGTGCACAGAGATGCAATGATCCCAATCACCATGAAAATTAGGGTTGTCACAAGGAAACCCATGTCGATTTCTCTTCGATGCTGGAGCGAAAAACCAATTCCTGCAATGAAGAGGAATTCAAATCGGATCTAAAATTTGATTGAGGCACAATATCAAAATCAGAAATGAACCGAATATAAGATCACGTCGAGAGGGAAAGGATTATGTTTGGTTACCGAGAGAAACAGAATAGTTGGGTGACCCATTGATAATTTGAACCTCAAGCATATAAACGCGAACGAACTCGTCCAATGCCGTGCCTGCAATTGGCCCAACCATAATGGGCCTAGAGAGTGCAAAGGAGATCTAGCCGAATCTAGGCCCACCTTGATATGAAGCCCCGGACCCCGAGGGGCTGCCTTGCTAGAATTTTGAGACCGCAAAGTGTAACAGACCACTCTCGGCCGAGCCCATTATAGGAACATAAATCCACTTGCCATGTTGGGCACTGGCCAGCGAAATGGATAACGGACCAAACTATCAAATTTAAAACTCACTTCAACTTATTTCAATTTATTTTATAATTATAATTTATTTAAATTTTTATATAAAATATGATAAATAATTTAATTTTTTAAAATTATAAAATAATAATAATATTATAATAATATTTTATTCAACCAATTTAAAACCATCTCAACTCACCTATAAATCTAAATCCGATCGAATGAGACATCTAAACATTTTTAATTAAAATAATATTTCAGATATTGTTGATTTTAAACAGAGAGTGGCTAAAAAGATACTTCGTATATATAATCATTTAAATCTCAAATATTAAAAAAAAAATAAAAAAACCCAACTCCAAGTTAAAGTATAATGAGATCAAATGATGCAGATAGATGCTTAAAAAAAAAAAAAATATGCACATAGATAAAGAGAAATGTTAATATCTCTTTATTTTATCTTTTTATTTTGTCTGTTTATATATTTATTTATTTTTTTAAATAATTAAAAAAGTAATTAATTATTTATATAATAAATAACAAAAAAAAAAAGTATAAATTACACTGACGGTATATAGAGCGATCATGCCCCTGCCACGTAGTAGCACCGTTCATATATATATATATATAAAAGAAAAATATTATTTTATTTACTTATTTTGTCTATTTATTTTTATATTTAATGTTTTTTAATTTTTTTATTTAATAATTAAAAAATGATTATTAATATAGTGATATTTTTTTATATTTTTTAAAAATATTTTAAAATAATAAAAACTATAAAAAATAAAATAATTGGTGATCAGATTGAGCGGCCGGCAGAGTAGCCTGAGTCTAGATAAAATAAGTGCAGGATAATAATAGATCACTGCATGCATAAAGCCAGCCAAGTTTATGGAAGAAATAGGTATCTACCGACTACCATTAAAGTTGTGCAGTGCAGTTCAGACATGACAGCTAATGCTCAATGCATACACATACACGACAGTACTAGTACCGACATTATTCATCACGTGGACCTCGATCGTCGGTATATATCACACGAAATTAATTTCAATTAAATTAGAAAAAGTACTCAAGTTCGGATACCAAATGATCTATCCATATGGATATATAAGACATCTTTTTAATAAAATAATACGAATTAAAAATAAAAATAACTTTAACAAGACAAATGACTTTTTTATTTTCTTATACAAATCCAGCTCATTAAATTATATATATTATCGGTGTGTTTATTTATTAAAGAGTAATAATATACATAATATATTATATAATAATGTTATAAAATAAAAATATTTTTATAAAATACTATTATTTTTATAAAATATTTTATAAAAATATTTCTCATTTTAACATATTGTTATACAATATATTATGAATTGTGTTGTAAATAAATTATTATTTTTTTATTAATTAGTGCGTTGTTGTTATTATTATTATTATTATTATTATACGTATACATCCAAACACCTTAATACATTTTTGTAGAAAACATAGAATCATTTTTCTCCCCAAGAGAATACGAAACACTTTTTGTTTTGTTTTCTGGCCTGGTTCCTTGATCTAAATTACCAAAAGGGCAAAAACTATGGAGTAGAGAAATTCTGGTGAGAAATATTTTATGGAAAAAAAAATATAAACTGAAGAAAATACTATTTTATTCATTTAACTCGTCCTTCATTTTAACACTTGATGTATTTTAATTTTTTTATTTAATAATTAAAAAAATAATCATTAGTATATTGATTTTTTTTATTTTTTTAAAAATATTTAAAAATAATAAGAAATATGAATAAAAAAATTACAAAAAAGCCTAACGGTAATTTGTAACGGTGCTACTCTGAACGAGATCTCGTTTGGTTATGAAATTTAGATAAAATGTTTTATTAAAAATTAAATAAAATATTATTATAATATTATATTTTATTATTTTAAAAATAATATAAGAATTATACGAGATAAGATGTTCTAATTTTGTAAAACTCAATCCTAAATCTGGAAGACTTTTCGCCGGGAGCTGGTGAGTGCATTATGAGTTCCTATAGATATCGATGAATCGATGATTTGATCCTGCAGATAAAGGTCCACTGCGACAGGAATTAATTGTCGAGTAATGTCATTGACACATTGTCAACATCTAGTGCACGGTTCTTTGCATCACTCTTTAACGAAACACGTTGTAAGCACTTTGTAGGCCCGGTTTGGATGGATGAATGAGTGATGTAAATTTATTTTATTTAATTATTATAATTTTTTTTAAATTGATATATAAAATATTACAAATTATTTAATTTTCTTAAATATTAAAATAATAAAATTATTAAAAAATAATATTTTATTTAATTTTCATTACATCTCAATTCATTATTTAAACGATACTTACAAATTAACGTTGTAAATTACCGGTACTGCTTGATCAGCTAATTGATTTTTTTTATTATGTATATTTTTATTTAAATTTAATACTTTTTAAGTATATAGATTTAATTTATATTTAAATAATGAGTTAAAGATGATAAATTTTTTTTATTATTATTTATAAATTATTTATTATTTTATTATTATTTACAAATCAATCAAATCTACACGAGTCACGAGTATCGCGATCCAAAACCTGACGCAAGAGGTGACGTAGTAATCCATCGAAAGAGTCAAAACAGGGTGAAAAATACTTTAACAGTACACAATAAATTATCTTAAAAATTAAGGAAAATTTATTTTTATTATAAAAGAAATTACTGTAGCCCTGCATCTAGCTAGCTAGCTAGGCCCACGTACGAACGTTGCTGAAAGGTCAAAGTTTTAGGGCAGTTTCTATTTTTTTTGTGACCCAATGACGCAAGGGGGGACGTATGCATTATAGGTATTGATCATTATACGTACTATTTCGGTTTTGGATTCGAGTGATTCTGTGCTGCCGCCAGTAAGTGACTGCTGGACGGTGTCGTAGTTAAATTTTTTTTTTTTTAATTTTTCTTTTTACGGTTAGAGTATACCGATCGAGGCTGATCAGAATTAGCAAATTAAAGAAACGAGGAACTTATAATATAATTATAGGCTTTGGTAATGCTAAAAATCACACACAAGTCTAAAAATAGAAATAATCATTTCTGATCGCTATGAAGATTTGGGCCTCGGTGTAGTTTGAAGTTTCCGACGTGATCCGATGTGATTGTATATACATCAATAGTGAATAGAAAATAAATATTTATAATGTAAAAGAAAGATATATACACGTATTTACATGATTATGCACAAAACTTATGTCTATAGAATTTTTGAAGAAGAAATATTTATTATAATAAATTTATTTACAATTTCTCATAATCTCTTATTATAAATATATATATATCAAAGGCTTATTTTTTTTTATGTAAATCTTGTCTTTGAAACTCTTTTCCCTTTTAAGATGTTAAAGAAATTGAAGAAGAAGTTGAAATATCCACTAAAATCATATGGTCATTTTTTTTTATATGTTTCTCTTTTTGCTTGTCTCGAGAGTGGTGAGAATTTGTCGCATTCTCTTGCATGTTTGACATATTCATTTCCTTTTCTTTTTTTTCATTTTTCTCTTATCCTGATAACTCTCATTCATCTTGCTCCTTCCTTGTTTTTTATTCCAACTTTCTCTTCTTTTATTTTCTAGTAATAAGACATCTCTCGTTGGACTGGATTTAATAGGTTTACTTTAATTCGTGTATATTTTATCTTTTTCGGGCTCCTTTTCTGAAATGAATGAATATTGGTTTCGCATTTTACACGTTAATTAAAACCCTAATGCATAAAGGGAGAAATGATCAACTACCCAGCAAACGAGGAAATTAATTAATTAATTAATTAATGTGTACTGCGTACACGATCGATGTGGCAGCTTGAATGCGGGGCACGATCAACTACCTATTTTTTCACGTGTACCATAACACACTACGTACACGATCGATTAGGTTTGGTAAGGAGATCTGTGGTGCTTATGCAATTATGCATTTGGGAATCTTAATAAGATTTAGACAATGAGATTAAATGAGATGATTTAAGATTAAAATTTAAAATTGAATAAAATATTATTAGAATATTATTTTTATAATATTATTATATTCTAATTTAAATAAATTATAATGATGAGATGAGATGGGATTAAACATTTTCATTATTTAAACTAGAGTTAACTACTTAGGTACCGATTGATTTTTCCACCCATGAACATGCATGCATGATATCAGAATCAAAACATAGGCAAATGAAAAACTTTCGAGACAAAACATTGAGGAGCCTTTCTTATCACGAGATTACACAAATCTTGTCAAATTCAAGATCCTAAAAAGATTTCATTTACGTACACAAAAAAGTGAAGATGAAAGCTAATTATAAAGAAATGCATGCGCCGTATGCTTTTTAAGTGCATATTTTTCCTTCTTAGCACGATCGAGGTCCGGCCCCTCAGTACTAATTGTGGCCTTTAAAAAAGTACTATGCAAGAGAAGTCTAGCAGACGGAACTCAATATTACCACAATATTTATTTTTCCTGTGGCCTGTGGCGGCCTTGCAGATCGATACGGTACATGATTAATATTGCCCATAAAGAATACTTCCCAAAAGAACAAAAAGATTGGTCACGAAGAAAAAGGGAGGACACTAGCTGCATGCTTATACTGCTTCTCTCCCTAACTTTCTTTAATTGCGGCCGAGCATGTTCACATTTGCTTTACTTTAAATAAATGAAGACCCCCAAGAAACCAAATTAACATATATAGCAGATATGGTTCATGGTTTTGATTAAAACTTTATGTAATATATATATATATATACAGGTACGTACATCATGGCCTAATTACACTAGCGCGCGCACTCCAATGCCAACTACTATGTATCGGCTCTAATTAATTACAATTAATATTGCCACGTACTTGTACCGGACTTTGATCGTGGCATATATAGTCCGAAAATTAAGTAAGCAAATTATTTATGTTTCTGGCAGAGAGTTACGATCAGTACTATTAATGGTGGAGTGCAACAATACTACTCTATATATCTCGTTACATAGTAATTGATATCCCCAACATGGGTTTTATTGGATTGGCTTGGCTCGGCTCGGTCTAATTTGTAATTTGAGGAGTTTATGATTGCATTTAAATGTTAAGTTGAATTGAGTTTTTTTTTTATGAATGTAATAAATTGAGATTATAGCATGAATTTTATGAGGTATATTTAAAATGTATTTAAATGTTAAGATGAGTTTATATGTATTTATGGAAAGTTAAAAAAAATTATAGATCCTACGTATAAAGAAGTGTTGAATTGAAAAAGGTTATAGATTCTACGTGTAAAGAGATTTTAAGTTGAAATTAGTTTAATAATTTAAGAGTTAGGTGTTTGAATGTTAGATTTAATTTAAATTAGACTTAACTGAATTGAAGATAAATGAATTTAATAATCAAACGGTGCCTAGGCCTATATCATCTTTAACAATAAGTTGATGATAGGCGGCAAAACCCTATGCCTAGAGAAAGAAAAATACAGGTGTGAAACGTTGAAGAATAAGTTCATAGCTTAATTAATAGATCACCCAATATTTTCGTTTTTTAGGATCAGTCTAACCAACCCTAAACATTAATTAATGTATTGAAAATATAAACATCATTTGATAAGCCCGATCATTATCGGTCAGATCAGTTACGAATTTTCTTCAATCGATTGATCTCTACTGGTTTCTCTCCTGCTTTCCTCATTTTCCCCCTCATTAATGCTACTCCAGGATGGTTTTTTACCTTATTCTAGCATCGAGTCATTACTTTATATACTTTTTCCTTTAAAATAATAAACAAAAAATATAATTCTGATTATCAAAAATAATTTCTCTAATAATATTTAAGCTGAGAGGTTGATAATAATCAGTGAACGCAAAGGTTCATGACTTTCAAAAGTAACCATTTGCCACGTCCCATTTCTTTTCTATCTCACTTCACAACTCACTGTCGGCATGTACTACTGTCCCGAAACTTACGAGGCCCCACTCCCACCTCCCAAGTAAATAAGGATTAGTTTACTTGAGAAAAAAGAAGAAGATTAATTTAGATAATAGAGTATTCTGTTATTTATTTATTTTTATTATTATTTACAAAATATCTGAAACCATTTACTCTCAGAGTAATCCAATGTTTACTTTAGACACCGATCTTATCATCAAAACGAAACAGAAGTTTTGCTCCCATCGGTCCCTCCTCCCTCACTTCCATTTCTATAAATGGGGAGTGCAACACTGCAGACTCTATATCCTTCACTCAACAGAGCTATCTTCCAATTAAAGAGTCTTTCCCAAGTGCATTGTCCCATTCTCTAAGTTGTTAAGGAAAATGGCTTCCTCCAAGGTTTTTCTTCTTCTCGGTCTTGCCTTTGCCGTTGTTCTTCTCATCTCCGCCGAGGTCTCAGCTCGTGAGCTCGCTGAGACTACTGAAACCCGTGAGTTTCTTACTTCCCTATGGAGTTAATACACACACACACACCGGTGTCTGTGTGTTCTGTTTTCCAGTTGAACTGCCTTTCTTGTTCGGAATCGTGGGTTAGATTTCACTAAGTTATGTCCAAAAATTAAAGCTATCCAACTTGCTCTGGGAAACTTGTATAAGTTCAAGCAAGGCTCCTCGTAGTTCTTTTTATATATCCTAGCCAGGTTCAAAGTCTTAGTTAATTCTACACGTGATGAAAAGTATATTAGTATAACACAATGATTACATGATTAAATTTAAGCATCTCTCTAAATTTTATATATATTCACGTTGTCAGTTTAGTTCAGGATTAAATCATTTAGAAAACAAAAACGGATGTGCGTTTACATGACTTCAAGAAATGTCTTAGCATGGAGTTCTTGTATCCTCAACATCACAAGTACCAGCATCTTATTAATAATTAGCTATGTTTGTAATAAACTTGATTTAAACAATCCTTTTTGCAGAGGAGGCTGTACAAACTGACTCTGTGGAGGACGCCAAGTATGGTGGCCATGGGTATGGCCACGGCTACGGCCATGGCTACGGCCACGGTCACGGACACGGACACCACGGTAAACCAGGTCACGGTGGTCACCCAGGACATGGTGCTGCTGGCGAAACTGAAACCGACCAAAACTAGATCACAAATCCCTTAAATATGGTGTCTGCATGGATGTGTTTCGTAAGAAGATGTAGTAATCTAAGCTTGTATGCCAATAAGGTCGCTGGTTGTCGATCTGTAGGTCGTGAATAAACTTTATCTTTGTACTTTTGTCGTATTTCTTTCTGCTTTTTATTATTAATCTTAGCGTGCTTATATCCAAATTGGTGTCAGAATGTCCTGATCTATCAATTTCGATTGCCATTTGATTCTCTCGATGGCTGATTGTCCTTTTCTTTTTCTTTTTATCATTAAAAAACATATTTAACCAAAAAAAAAAAAAGATATACCCAGATATTGGTAATAAGTGCAAAATATGAGGGACTTGCACGGTTGAAATTTTTGAGACCGAAGACTATTGTGGTCGCATGTTCCGATCAGTCCGAATAATACCCCTCACCAAGAGTCGTAGTACACAAAATATTATTTAATCCTTTTTCACATTATTAGTGTTGCACAGGAATCACATGATTAAGATGTACAGCTTATATATTCATCTCCTATATGTTTATATATATATATATATATATATGAAAAAAACTACTTTACCTTCCAATGTATGTGTACCGGTACTGCTAAGTTCACCGTTTGACAATTTTTAATTTATTTTTATTTTTTTAATTTATTTTTAAAAATATGTAAATATATTAAAAAAATGAAAAGAAAGATAATAAAAAAAAACCCTAAAAAGCAACGGGCGGTCAATTTCAACGGGCTACTCTAATATAATACATTCGTTAGGAATTCATAAAACTAGGTAGGAATCCAATGAACAAAGCACCTCCATCAATAGGAAGCTAATTAAACTCCTTCATAAACTATAGGACTTGAGAACCCATATATCGACTAAAATACCAGGAGGACTCCTAGCAGCTAGCCTTCATGAGCCAAGGGTTCATCTGTAACATTTTTTCCCATGTCAAGATTGTACGTCGTTGTCCTCAACTGCAAATTAGTTGGAAGAATATATTGCATATTATTAAACATCATAAGATCAAAAGTACTTGAACCCGCGTAGCTCGAGAGGTTTGAGAAACATGAATCATAGGTGGATTAACAGCAGGCCGGTCCCCACATATTAATCCTCTATATATGTCCGCATATATTATTTCGTCACAATTAAAACAAAGATCTTAATTAATTTGTTCCATCTTATATATTTCTACGATCTCCAGTACCAGAATGATCGAGCCGCTTCGCCAGTACTAATATTTTTCTGGAAATTAGTTTTATAAGAAAGACATTCGTAGAATAGGTTTGATGTTGTTGCATGTCTAGATTCGAGTACAAAATATTCGGGAGGTCATGATGATAGTGCAATTAGCTTCATAGAGACGTGCTAAAAAACATGACTAACGAACATGATTAAAAAATATCAATATTTCTTGGCCAACCACCGACTAATATAATATGTGGCCCAAGTTTTGTTCTCCAATATACAAAAGAATGGCACTTTTGTAATGGCAATATATATATATATTTATATATATATATATATAAAGTGGCTCTAGGTTAAAGCGGATAAACTTGAGCCTTGCATGGCCATGCTTAAAGAGCCTGAATTGTTTTGATCAGTTGGATTTATATTAACAAATTGCAGATTGGAGCAGTTAATGGGTACAATATTGTATGTCTGACGTATTTTAGTAATGATTAAAACTCTCTCGCCTATACCCTCTCTCAAAAATTCTCTCGTCAGATCATAGCTGGGGGTGGGGGAAGTTTCGGCTTCCTCTTCCCCTTTCCTCTCCTCCCTCTCTACCGCCACCTCATACTGTTTCTTTGTATTTTTATTTTTATTTTTTTTACAGATTTTGGCCAAATAAAGGGGAGGCAATCGATCCGAACTCCTCCAGTGGAAATTCCTACACTTGTACCACCGAGAGAATCCTCGCTCACCGATTTTGCAGCTGTCCGCTTTGGGCGCCATTTGGAGTGGCACGTCGCCCCCACACGCGGAGTACAAAGAATGCGTGGTATACGCGAGCCACCGCGTTGGAGCCATGTGCGGCAGCTCAGGGCCCAGTACACCGACACTGTCTCGACCTGCCGTTTGGCTCCTTTCCAGAGTGGCGCATGACTTTCACGCCACCATCGATCCTATTTTGTTTATTCTTTTGGTTCTGTTGCTTTGTTTGGTGGTTGTTTGTAGTGTTTGTTTTGTTAGATTTTTATTGTAGGAATCTGTAGTTCCGACTCTATATCAGTATGTTTATGTTGGAGTTTTGTTTTGTTGGTTTTATTTGTAAGAAAAATAAGGTGAAATAGGCTATTGAACTTATGTCCATAGTTTTGTTGGTTACTTCTCCGCCTTTGGAGGATGGAGTTTGGATATTGGTTGGAGGATGGAGCGGGATACTCTCTTTTGAAAGTCTCTAGAGTTTAGATAATGTCGTCGCACAAAAATTTGCGTACAGGAAGCTTTCAACAAAATTTAGTTTGATTTGTAATTTTGAGTCACAGATGTAACTTTTTTATGAAATGAATGAAATTATGTCTATTTTCTATAAAAATAAATTAAAAAAATGTGAAAATACTTGAGAATGCGTACAATTTCTTCGGAGTATCCGAGTTTGGAGAGACTTGATGTCCAAATTGTCTTGTTCTTTCATTGGTGTGAAAATTATGTAAGTGGGGCACCAACATTATATAAGTACTCTTCATTTAAAGATGCGAAAAGAAAAAAGAGTCTTGTAAACACTAGTATTTATTCATCATTTTCCTTCCAAGAAAATTTAGGGACTTCTCTTCGAAGCTCGAGTTTCGAGAATAAAGACGGGAAGCATGAACATGTTTGCAATAAAAGGAGGCGCCATAGAATCCAACAAAATTCAGAATGTAAACAAGCGATATAAACAACGAAATTTCCTTCTTTTCTAACATTTTTTTGTACTCCGAACATTTATACCATTGAAATAAGATGTTTGAAACTTCAACAAACAACTGTTGCTTTAACTTCTAAACTGAAAAAGGTCAACAAAAAAAAAATGAGGAAAAAGGGCAACTCAACCCATAATTAGATTAGATGAACATACTACATCAAATTTTCCGCTGGATATTTAGAATTAAAAAAAGAAAAAAGAAATAAAAAATTGTGAGTAGCTTTAATGGAAAAAGGATAAAACAAAGAGGCCTTGTGATTTGGGTGGGGTGAAGGGGCGGTGAGGGAGAGGCCTAGCAAGCATCGTTTCCAAATATCAGAATCTGAAATCAGGATCTACGTCCATTGCCCAGGCGAACTTCGCTAGAAGAGACTTGTTAAATATCTGTGGAAGTTTGGAAAAATAAGAAGCAATTAACCGATTAATGAATGCAGTTACTTAAAACAACTTCAACTTTTTTTCCCCCAATACATTAGGCAGAGAACTGAAAACCCAGCGAGTCAAGGCCATGCTGTCACTCATAGCACTAGGCAAAGACACAAGTTCTATCTATTGTCATCGCTGGAAGAATGTGCAGTACTTTTTAGTATTGATTCCGTGAAATTGAAGCAAACTTGTTTGTAAGATATTTAATCCAAAAAAATTATTGTAGAAGCTATTCACCTTCTCAATGGGAACTTCATGCCGCTTGCACCATGCGACTGTGATCCGAGGGTCAAGGTAGTTAATTTTTGATGTGCCTAATGCCACGGTTTTCAGATCTTCTTTGGTCTTCATATCCCGGTCCATTTTCTCGATCTTTACATTGGTTTGAGCAATCTTTTTCTCAATCCTGTGTAACATAAATTCATACTGCAGTGAAATAGCAAGACCAAACAGGAAAAATAATTGGTTTAAAGAGGAAACATGTAATATTACGCTTCAGGAGCCAAGTTCCTTCGTTTTCCATCAGCATTCTTTAATGGGGGCTTCCCTTTCCTTGCCCTGTCCAAATCTGTCTTCAACTCTTTCAGCAAGCTCTACACACCCAACCCCCACCCAAAAAAATAAAAAAATGAAAAGGTCAGCTAAGCATGGACTTAACCAACACCACAAGGCACATGCAAATGCATGAACACCCACGTACTTTGCATCCCTGACATAGAGACTAAGGGGCATGATACTAAAGAGATATGCTATATTACTAGCAATACAAAGCAAAAGACAAAATATGAAAAGTAAGACATTTATTTTGATTGGGAAATTTATGATCGAAACGCATCATGAGATAAATGTATTAAGAAACAACCACCATGGATGTGTTGCCCCTAATACAACTTTCAGTTTCTGATAGTCAAGTCAAGGCATGCTTCATTAAATGCTTTCTTACCTTTCATTTCTTTTAACTGAGGCCCCCCCCCCCCAAAAAAAAAGAGCTTCTCTTCTAGTAGCAATTACCTCCTGATAAGTAAATATAGGTAAAATATAACCCACTCATGACCACACGCTCCATCCCTTGCTAATTGGGTGAGGAGATGCCACTTAATACAAGGATCAGGTCCTTCAACATTTTCAAGTTTCTTTACTGAGGTTAACCATAAAATCTTAAAATGGAATACTTTAAGTTATGTTTGGAAAACATGTTTCACCTAAAATTTTCATCTTCATCTCATCTCATCTTTACACTTTTTCAAATTCCCATACAAAATATAATAAATAATTCAACTTTTTCAAATCCCAATATAACTTTTTCAAATTTTAATTCAATTTTTTCAAATCTCAAAATTAAAAAATAATATTTTAAACTTTAAAACAAAACACAAAATTCTCATCTCATCCTCCAAACATAATCTAAGTTTCCACCATTTTGGCAAACGACTTTTGATATTTGATGTGAATATTACTTTATTTTTATTTCTAACTGTGGGGCCATAGATGCAATAGTAAGTATTAATATTTTATTTTTTTACAAACGCACGCTCTCTCTCTCTCTCACACAAAGCAACACAGATTGGTCCACCAGCCAAGAATCTCTCTCCCAAGCGCAAAGTAGATTTTTTTAAAGGCAAGCCCAAAGTTGATTGTTAATCTATACTTCACCAACAACATGTCTTTCACTAAACATAAGGACGTTACCTGCAGCTGGCTAATCTTCTCATTTAATTTTGACATTTGTTGACTGTGAGATTTTGAAACACTCCGCTGATGATTACAAATGATTGCGACCTGTAACCAGAAAGCCAGAATTGTAGATGCCACAAGTCGAAAAAAAGGAACAAGATCATGAAATAACTTTTTTTTTTTAGAAGTAAAAATAATGAACCAAGACTTCTATAGGGAGGAACCGTATTTACCTCCTTGTTGGCGTGCTGGTAAACTACAATTTTCTCTGCAACATCTCCATTCCTAGTTTCCCTATTCAACTGTCACAAGAAATGAACCAATTTAGAACCCCCCGGGGCGGGGGGTGGAATAAATCTTAACAGGAAACAAGACAAAAATGAGCAAAAATATGTTTTTGTTAATACAAGAGCACTCTCAACAGAACAAGACAGAAGAACTAGATAAGGAATTCAAAACTCATAACAAGCAAAGGAATTATCTCATTGACACTGCTAATGCAAAAGAATAAAGTTGAGGGTCCTCATGCCTTGCCTCAGCACCTATGCAAATACCGTACTGGCCTTTCACATCAAAGGTGAAAAAAATAGACTCAAGATGTGAGGTCTTTATGTTATCTTACCATCTCATCCAATGTAATGGATGCATTATATGTACGGAAGACTTTTGCTGTAAGGCCAGGCATGAGTTCTTTCAGATGAGCATTTAATTTACTGGTGTCCAGCTGGTCAAAAAGATCATCAGAGCCACGTTTTCCTGTAGCAGACAGAAAATATGTAAATAGACACATCGTCTTCATTCACATACATACAGTCAAACACGCGGATATCCTTAAATGATAATCCAAATTACTCACCAGCTTGGAACTGTATAATTGCCTTGTAAACAGGAAGCTCAACTTCAACTTTATTTTCGTATCTAATTGAATCTTTACCAAGGAAGTTAAACTGAATTCATCAAAAACAGTGTTCCCTGGTTATCACTAGCAAGAAACTACAAGAAAGGAACTATTTGAGATGGTTTAGAACTTCTAAAACTAATTCCAAGATACCTCCAATGTGTTTGGGGCTACTGCTTTTACATTCTCTACTTTCAATGTGCAGCAACCAACAGTATCAGCCTCATCATCATCCTGCAGGAAGGAAACCACTAATATGAACAAAAACCAAGATAATTGGAATTCTAAGCTGCTAGAAGCAAATAAAGAAGAAAAATGCAAGCAATACAGTGACCTTTCCAAACCTTTTAGAAACATGGAAACTCAATAGAAATAACTAGCGCAAAGGGAAACTACAACATTCCAGTCATCTTTCAGGCAGATACATGGTTATTTTTCTGTCATGGTAACTCTGTTCTACGTAGTACTTACGAACAAACATACAAAAAGCCTTATTCATCAACTTGTGGGCGCACAGGGTATGCTTAAGAAAATATAGATAGGCAGCTCAAGTATATCTACACAAAATATACCTTCTCATTGCCCGCCCTCAGAGCTAGTTTATCAATAAGATAGGTAGCAACTGCAATTTGCCGTTTCATGACATCTTTACTTGTAAAATTCTTCGTGTATGCAGCCCGAATGTTTTCTATGTAGTCCTGTGCTCAAGATCACAATATTTTAGCAATAAGAACAAGATCATTCAATTTCATCCCCAATAACCAAAATGAAAACCATTGAAAGCTTTGGGGGGAAAATGGATGAAAAGAGACTTAAGCATCATGCTCAGTAATTTATTTCTCATAAAGAACCTTAAGCATCCTTGCTTTCTCATATTTTTCCTTGTCACTTTGCCCCTTCAAGGTACTACTAGCTGCTAGGAACACATACTTGAATTCCTTTGGATTGATTGGATCATTCCAGAAAGCTAACCATGTAACAGTATTATCGTGTCTTACTTCCTTCCAGCTGCCAAAGATCAAAAAATCAAAAACTTAAAACCTTCCCACCACAAATAAAACAAAATAGATTTTTCCTTTATGACCCATGTATTTTCAAATCACATACATACATAGATGCATAAATGGATGCATACATATACTGACATACATAAAAATATCATATATGTTGTATATAAAGATAAAATTTTGTACTACTACATCTCGTCCCTAAAAAGTTCCTCATGACTTTTTTTCTTTATAAGGAGATCCTGAAGAACAATACCTTTCACCAGGGATGGGGCACTCTGGAATTGGAGCATCCTTTCCAATATTAATTGTAATATCGCTAGGGCGAATGCGTTTTTTTAGCTTTCCCATCTACATCATATAAAAGCAATCACTGTCAATCCAATATAAAAACTTATCATTAAAGAAATTGCTTCCACATATAGCCATGGGAATCCTAATACTCAATTGCACACAAAACTAATTTTCATGGATAAAAAATATCAATAGAACCTTTGGGTGCTCTCCACGGCCTCGAAATAATCCAGGTGGCTCAACTCTGAAGTTTCCAACCTAGGATTGAAATTGTAATAACAATTAGATGCAAATTTAAGGATAAGAACAATATGCAATAAGGTCTGAGGAAAGAAGAATAGACCATATTTATCATCTACATTATCACAGGAAGCAAAATGGAAATAGAAATAGATCTATAGGAGAATTACACTTTCACCCAAAAACTACCACCTTTTCACTTTACACCCCAAACTACAAAAAGTTTCTATTTGCACCCTTGGTTTGGATATGACTGTTAACATATAGTTAGGTCACAGAGAAAATTATAACTTTTAGTAGTTGGGATGCAAAGTAAAAAACAGGTGGTATTTTGTGAGTAAAATGTGCAATCTCCACTAGATCTATATAGTGAAGATAGACAACCATGTACATAACAGTATAAGAGAGCAGACAAGCAATATCTAACCATTGCCACAGGTGAACTATACACTATCAGAATTTCCTCAAAGTCAAAATTTGAGATGGTTTAATCATTTTGGTTCAATTTCGAATAGATCATTCTTGCCTTCTTAATTCATACAATCCCCCACATCCTCCAAAACCTGAAAATATATGGAAAGTCTCAGTGCTCAAATGGTTCACTTCAACCTCACGAAAATATCTTCTGCGCGGTAGACACCTTGAATAAATGTGGAGAATCAAAGTCAAACCCATATATCATGTTTCGAGAAAAGTCTCAAATAGGAGCAAAATGACTTTAATGGCAAATACTGTACAAACGCAACATGTCCTTTTACCCGGTTAAACCGCAGACTCATGTAAAGTTTACACGAGTTTGGTAAAACATCAGTTTTTCACTGATCGGACACAGCCCCAAGAAATTGTTTGCACCTAAGGGTTCTAACCTTAAACCTGGGTGAGCATATCCCCAAGCCAAGGCACCACTTGAGCCAACCCCCTAAGGTTTCTGCCCCCCCCCCCCCGGGGGGGGGGGGGGGGGGAATAAATTAACACGTGAATCTATCAAATAGCTTTAACAGGACAACCAACAATATAAAATTCAGAATTCAATCACCGACGGACCTATATAACATAATAAAAACAACCAGATTATAAGATAGGTTATTGGATTGGAAATAAGGCATAACATCCCAAATTGCGAAAAGTTAACCCCCACCCCTAAACAAAAAGGAAAAAAATCAAAGATAAAAGTAACCTTCTCTTTAACACCATCAACGATGGCCCACATATACTTATCCTCCTGTTTCAATTTGTCTTCCTTCAAGGCCTTCTTCTCCTACATGAAGAGAAACACGCAAGTCAACAGTTTTGAAGCAGAAACATATTAATTAGATCCGGAGTATGTAACCCAAATTGACATATTGGCTTCAGAATGGAAGAAAAGATGGGCAATCTGTGAAGCCCAACTACAGAGGACGTATACAAAGATGAGCAATCATATGAGAAGCAATTGATCACATTCACATTGTGCTTATGAGAACTAGTCAATACAAGGTAGAACAATTCATTTGGAAGCAAACCAACTAAACAATAAGAAGGGACGATGTGAATTCATAATCAAGCTCATCCTGTAACTTTATTTGCTTATTTTTATTGGCACCGGGTGTCTGGGAACAGCGTCCCGACTAATCACATTCTTTGCTTATCAAACCCAGAAAGTATATAAGAGCCATCACTTACTTCTGTGCTCATTTGTTTCTTCTTCTCTTTTTCCTGTTGGCACCAGTCATATATTGGCGTGAAATCACATTTCTCTAAGCTCTGAATCGCATGGTTTTTCCCAAGTAACTTCCGCCAATCAGTCCAGAAATTTTCTTTGAACTTATCTTTCTGCATGTAATCTGTATCTTTCATCACTGCATACATAGTGGCAACCTGCAATTAGAAATTTTCATTAGCACATCAAATGAGGGTCAGAGACTAAAGAAAATCCGATATACAGTGAAGTCAGAATCAATTGAATTTGCAAGCAAAATTATGAACTACGGGAATAAAGATTAGAGTACATCAACAAGAGAGAGAGAGAGATACCCACCTCCTCTTGATCTGCAGTCAAATCAACTGGCTTTCCATTATAAAGCATCTTCACTCTATGAGGCTTGTATGGAGGAGGAAAAATGACGCCATTGTGAACCAGGGTAGTCCATTTCTTCTGTCCATCACCAGAGCTGGGTGTCATTTTTGTCGACTTTATATATTTTGAGTTTTTTGCTGCATTCTTTGACATTTTAGTTGTTTTCTTGAATGATGCTGAACCTACTTTCAATGGTTTTTGCTTTGTGAAAGAAGATTTATTAAGTGATGTTGATGACTTTATTCTTTGGGCAATTGGAATATGGTCATCATCATCGGTCTTTTGTTCTGCTTTGACCGACGCTTGCTTAGTCTTCATAGGTGTTTGTGTATCTGAGAGCTTCATCTTTTTAACAGAAGATTGTTCTGAGGAATTGGCCTTATCTAGAGGTCTCTTACCCGTTAGCACAGAAGATTTCTGTTGTTTATCCCTCAAGGTGGAACCATTTCGATGAATTGTTGAACCCAGAGGCTTTTTATCACCGGAATTATATGGTTTACCACTGGAAGTACCCACATTGGATTTCAATGGGAACCTTGAAGACAATGGAACTTCATCATCAGACTCTTCAGAACATGTTTTGACAGTACTTTTTGATACAGATGGCAGTGATGTTGTAAAAGCAGGTTTGCTGAGCCCTTTGTGGGTATGGTTGGAGTTCCCCTTGAGTCTTGTACTCAATGGTTTATCATCTTCCGAATCCTCAGAATCACCATTTTCTGCAAACAATTTCTTTTCCTCCTTCACAGGTGCTGGTGTGTTGTGTTCGGCTGAATGCTTTGCCTTACCATCCAACATATTTGAAGTCTTCGGATTTGCTACAGGTGACTTCTCAGGTGATGCTTTGACAGATGAAGTTGATGCTTTTGGTATAGCCGCAGGAGATTTAACTGGTGATGCCTTGTTAGATGTAACCATCTTACCCCTCTGCAAACAGGAGTTCTGACCATTGGAAGCAGGTAGGTCAGATACCTGCCTCCCGGATTGTCCATCATGCCTTTGAGACGATAACTTCTTTACTTCTGAGTTTAATGGACTTTGCTTAGCCATTGGTTTACTCCTTTTGAAAATTGTAGGCCCATCTTCCTCATCAAAGTCGTCATATACTGAATTACCAGAAGTTTGAACAGCCATTGTCCAATATGCACTGTTGCATTAGTCTCTGGGAAAAAAATGATCAGTAAATAAAGGTTTTATTGATGAGGAATGGGCCTCAAACATTGAAGACTCAAAGTTCAAAGGCTTGAATATTAATTATGAAGAAAGATACAGAAAAATGGTATCATAAGATTAATGATAAGTTCATGAGATTAAATTAAAACATTGAATTAGGATTACAATCGAAGATCAGTTAGAATGAGTTCTTCGGCAGGCGATAGATGCACTAGATTATATTAGATATCAATACCACAGAATCAACAAGTCAAAATCAACCCAATACCTTTTTTTTTTTTTTTTATAAGTAAAATCAACCCAATACCTAAAGTAGCATAACAAGATTTTTCCAAGAATTTCAATCTAAAATGATATGTTTTCTGAATTTTTTTTATAACCATGTTTCCTAACATAAATGAACTCAACCAACTAGAAACCAAACTTTACATTAACAAAACCAATACATGCACACGCCAAAGCAATCTTCTTGTTGAAATAAGTTCAATGGATTTCTCAATTCGAATTTTGGTCACAGTTTTAACCTAGCCTCTGCTATTCCACAACAGGAGAGAGATACCAAAAACCAAAAGCAAACACAAAATGACATAAAAATCTCTAAATCATTAAACTACCTGCTGAAAGAAATAGATATATCTTTCAAAAGAGCATTTTAAAACTCATATAGCCCCATCAAGCTCAATTTTGAGACATAGTTACCTAAGACCAGGCCGTTCAACATCCCCAACTTATCTTCTTCATTAGCCTAATAATGTTACTCACAAAGATAAGCACCTCTACAAATCCCATAGTCTAAATAATTCCTTATAATTCAGAAGCCAGTTTTTTTACGTGAAAATTTTAAATTTGGGTTGTCAACAAAAGCCTGTCTTAACCATCCATAAAGCTACGCACGCCAGGCCCATCACTGCTCAAGCTAGACCCTTGACAAAAGCAAACTGTAAATGGAATTTTAAACTTGGTTCATTGATTCATAACAAGCCGGGAACGACCTTCCCACAAACAGCTCAATTCCCAATGGTTTTTATTAAAATTTCTTAGACCCCTTACTAACCACAAAAAGTTATACAAATCATATCTTACGTTTTTCAGCTGCCAGTTCCTTAGAAACCGTAAAACCCCAATAGAATTCAGAGAATTAAGCGTACAGGCCTTAACTTAGCAGCCCAACATTCATACTTAATCAGACCTGCAAAAGAAATTCCAAGACTAGCAAATTCCTGCGTTCCTTCAGTTTCTCAGCAACCAAACAGAATGATTATATCCAAACACCAAATAAAATACATATACTGCGGAAAAATCTAAGCCACAGAAGCTGAAACAGAAACCCTAATTTAAACTTTTTTTTCCTTAATATTTTCATAAACAGCAATCAGAGACAAAAGGAAAAACGTAAAATAACATTCAATAAGATCAATTCCGGAAAGGACATAAGAAGAAATATACAGCAGAGAGATTTTGACATACTTGTCGGAAACTAAAATTAAAAATTAAAAAAATGTTCTCTGATCAAGAGCTTTCTGGATTCCTTGAAAATCTGAAAGCTGAAGGAGCTGATTGGAAAATTGAAATAAATATTGGGAGAGTGGAAAAAAAAAGAGGGTCTCTCACAGTTGGGTGCCTTCCTCGGAGAGAGAGGGAGAGAGAGGTTCTGTTTCTCTGATGTGTAGGTGAAATTGCTTGCCCTCGTGGGCTTGTGGCTCAAATAAAAAAAAATAGATAATTTAAAAATCAGCCCTAAGTTTTGAGGAAATTGTGAATGTGGCAGTGGTCCACGTCAGTCTTCCTCATCGACTACCAATCCGAAAGAAACAACGGCCTAGATTCGAGACACGTCGGTGGAGGCGTTGCTTTTTACAATCCTAGATGGGCCTTTACTTACGAGATATATATCCTTTCCTTGCTCTTAGCCGGGCATTCGGCCGAGATCTAGCTGGGCCTTCGCTTTGTACATCCATGATCCTGATCCTGTGGTCAAATACTCTAACGATGTCGTCTTTTTATCCAAGTGCTTGGTTATATTTTTTAACAAGAGTACCATCACTCATTTATTGATTATCATCTAATTGTCTCGTGACATGGTATTAAATATTTAAAAATTTATTTATTATGTTTCACCTATCTTCTAATTATTTGATTGGCTCATAATGATTAGAAGATGATGGTTAGAAAGATGATTAGTAAGGTTTCGTTTGGATACAGAAATAGTTTCATCTCATCTCATCATTATAATTATCTTAAATTTATATACAAAATATAATAAACAATTTAACTTTTCAAATTATAAAATAATAATAATATTAAAAAATAATATTCTAATAATATTTTATTCAACTTTTAACTTTTATCTAAAAATATCTTATTTCATCTCATTATCTAAACGTTGCCTAAAGGATAAATGTTAGAGAAATGATAGAGTCACTGAATTTTTATATACATATTTTGTATCGAATTCTTTTTTAGTTCTTTTTTTTTTTACTTAGTAATTAATGAATTATTTTTTAATAAGTTTGTAAATTTTTTTTTTAAATGTTTAAAGTGATTTTTAAAATATTTGAAGAAAAAAAATTACGCTATCAAGTTCCCATTTGGTATCGAATCTTTTGTGAGTAACATGGCTCAAAATATTATTTATGTGTCTCAAACTTTGTCATCCTCAATTCCTCATCAACACTTGCTAATGAAACAAATTTTGACTTGCGTCACATATCTAGAATATAAATTATCTAATAATTATTTAAAATATGTCACGTCAATAAGTATAATTGAAAATGAAAAAATATAAATAGAAGAGTGCCGATTTTTATTATATTAATCTTAAAAAGTGAATGGAGAAAACTAGTGTGGAGAAAACTAGTGTGGGGATTGATGCACTCAATGAATCAAATTTCTCCCTTAATTGTCTACTTTCTTCCTTATTTTTAATTTTAACCGGCCCAGGCACCTAGATTAACTAAGATTGGTTTTCCCATTGATTGGTGGGTTATATAGAGTAACACTCTACTTCCCAGGATTAATAATAAAATCAGTTTTAAAAAGATTTTCGGGAGCCGGAGTACTATTATTAAACTTTAACTTAAAAATATATTTTTTATTCTAAAGGAAGCGTTAGGTACAAAAATTCTATAAATAAAATAATTATTTATTAATATACTGAGATCATCAAAGTGAGTGCGTGGAAACATTTATTAAAGTTTTTCAAAACCCATGCCAGAAAAATTATAATTTAAAATCTATGTATATGATCTAGGCCACTATCATTCTCTAGACTAAGCATCATCCTGCAACTCTATCGTCATAATTATCCTGACCTTAGTGGTTTAAAAACATAAAAACAAATTAAAATAAGTCAATGATTCAGTAAAAAACTCATTATAACATAAATATACTTAACTTAAGATTTTTCATAAAACGTTTCATGATGAGAATTTAAAATCATGATCATTCATACGTATGCTTATGTTATGTATGACTTATCTTGAATTATCATACCTATCTTACTGGCCTACACACTTAATCATGTATGCAAGGTTGTGCACCGGCCCACATCTTGCAGCCACAAAAGGAGCTACTAATAATATTCTAGCATACTATGGTCCAAGCTTATTTCCGTGGCTTGTATGTCCACACATAAATCACATTGATACTATGCATTTGAATGACCATCTTAGTAACTGCTCTAAACTTATCTTACACTTTAACTTAAAAATAACTTACATGTCTTATGCAACATGAGATGTAAGAGATGCATAATATATATACATAACTATAATATGAGGAATAAAACATGATTAATGACATGCTTGCAAATATCATGATATACGTGGTACTAAACACTGGCTTTCAAAGAATTTGCTTTAATAATAATAATATATAACTAGCTAACGTATGTTAATTCTAATTTATGATCAAGCTACTTACCTTGTAGTATTGCTTCCTAAAAATTCAGACACAAAATTGATCCACGGTATTGGACTAAGAGGTTTATGGTTTTTTTCCAAATAACACTTGGAAGAAAAATGTTTATAAAGAGATTTGGGAAAGGGTGACGACTTGTTTGAGTTGGACTCAGTTAAAGAGTATTAAAGTGAAGATGACTTGTAGAGTTGTATCCCTATTAGAATATGATGCCGACAAGTTCAAGTTCAACTCAGTCACGATCATTCAAGAAGTGAGTTTGAATTTAAAAACACAATCCAGTAGTTCATTTAATATAGGATTAGCTGTGACTGAAACTGCATAAGAGACTTAATCAGTGATGATTTTAAGTTAAATAATAAATGAGATTTAACTTAGTTATTGAGCTTAATTAAAACTCATAATCAATCTCAATAATTTACCGCTCGTGGGTTTATCCAATATGACCCACTAAAATATTTTAGGCCTAATAAAAATTACTAATATCTCAACCTTAGAATTGTCTCTAAGAAAATAGCTTTTTTTTGTATGTCTTGTATTATTGTTTACACATTTGATCGTTGCAGATTGTTTCTCGAATATTTGCTGAGGTTTATCATAATTACCTTAAAAGTTGAAGACTTGACAATGTCTTGTTTACATGAAACATTTTTTCTTAGGTATGCCTGAATGGAAGTTCAATCACTCATACGTATTGGCCAAAATGTCTATTACAAAGCCGAATAATAATTGGAGGCAAACGACTGAAATGAATTACAAAAACAGAAGAAGAAAATAATCCATCTGTTGCATCTACATTGTTATGAACCTACTTGAGAAGTAGATGAAGAACACAGATTGATAATGAAGATTACAAGAGATGAAATAAAGGAAACATAATTTAGAAAATGATAGCTACGGTTTGGGATGTTCAAGACTCCCAATTCCTCCAGATGAAAGTAACAACAAGTCTAAGAGATTTCCCGATACCAAATGATGCCCTAACGTATTTCCCTCATACTTATATCCATACAGAGATAACAACCAAAGCAATAGAATAAAGACACGTGTTCTGGAAAGTAACAGAAAGGAAATGTAATAACAACTAGTGAATACAATATTCTAGAACATCTATTAACTAGAAGGAATGGTGCGTTTCCAGCTGGCTGCCCAAGTGAAACGGTGCACTCCATGATCCTCTGTTGTGCGTTTTATCCTTCCTCTGCCCTTTCATCCATACCTCCACAGAGAGGCCATAACAATCCCCTCCCCTTAAAAAGGATGTTGCCCACAAGGTCATAAAATTTGCAGCTAACTATATCAGGAGCAGATGATGATGGCTCAAGAGGACCTTCCCTCAACAACTTGGTTCAAATTGCTTCAAGCTCCTCAAACTTGATTTTGCTTGAAGCTACTTTTGACCTTGAAGGGACTTTTGAAAATGCCGTGAGTGTCATACTAAATAGATTTGCAACACCGTCGCACTCCCGTGGATTGCAAAACCAAATACCGTTAACCTCTTGGGATGCATTCTGGTACAACAGATATGGAACCTGAACTTCATACTCAAAATCTCCCAATCTATTCTCCACCAGGTTATTTGTGATGTGCCAATTCATTACAATGAGCTGGATCCATAGCTGAACTGTCCTCTTCACGATAGAAGGAGATCCTTCAACGTCTTTGCACTTGGGTAGGCACTTGATAGCCATCCAACACAGTTTTCAAATTGAACAAAGGCAACAACAACTGAAGGCCTCCCTTCCAGAGATCACTTAAGCCCATGATTCCCCATAGATTTTTTTTTTTCTAAATCATACAAGGTGTTTTAACTGCCCCAAAAAACTGTCTAGCAACCCCAAGACCAGCCTTAGGAGCAGTAGCAAAACTCAAAATTCATCCATGGAATCCACTTGAGGACAAGCAACCCAATGCCCAAAACACACCCTACTAGCCATAAAAAAAAACTCAATGGGATATAGATGACTGTAACAGAAGCACTAAAATAACTCAGCCTGTTGATTATTAGCAGAAGGAAGATGTTGCTAGCATTGCTGAGGAACATATGCGACCTGCTACACAGAATCTACTTGCACAATATTCTGAGTTTCTAGTTGTTGCTCTACCTCGGATGTTTGTAGCTTTGCAAGCCTCGGCTCGTCACCAAGTACTGATTGCTTATGCTTCAGCACCTATACCCCCAATTGCACCTTTCTAAGATATCCTCCAATTGCCTCAGCCTTCCATCAGTGCTTCCATGATTTCCAACAGACACCTTCAAATTATCAACGAAACTCTCTAGGTTGCGGGTCCTGCTTTCCAGCTGTGCTATTCATGCACCAACACCTTCCAATACATGTAGCAGATTATATGCATGTTTCTTCATTGTCTATCAATTTCAGACACAATTGGAGAACCAAAGGCATCACGATCCTTCTCTAGAATGACTTTTGCAGGTTCACTGTAGAAAGAACCATAAACCTCCTTCTTCATCTCCACGAATTCAAAAGAAAACTCTCCACTGATGATAAGTGCATATTTAAGTTGAATAAAGGCTCCCGCCATACTCACATCGGCCCTAGCAAAACTT
>QEOT01002978.1:27416-41337 GCA_003123785.1 Pterocarya stenoptera
TTTTTTTCTATCGAAGCCAACCCGAAACGATCAGTTTTCATCAGAACATTTGGAACATAGGCTGAATGACCGATCTTATTTTTGCTTGATCGATCAGTGGTCGGTAACAAAATTCAGCTTCCAATAGGGTGATCAAATCGACTGTCGCAAACAAGGTTTAAGGAACCCAACTGAGATCCCTAACACAAATCTGATGGCAGGTGAGAGGTCTCATAACCTCACCACCAAATCTAGCAACGCTCTAGCTTCAAGGTTCCAGATCCCCAAATCCGAATGTAATAGACCGAATTTAACTCCATTACTTGCAAGTTTAGAGACTTCTAAATTGAATTTCAGAAACATACATTTGGCAAATTAGAAAAAAAAAAAAAAAAGGCATCGCCATTACATGATTACACGTATTACCTACAATTATAATCAACGCATGCTAAATATATGCGTCGACCAAATAACATTGTCAACAATAACATAATTCCTCCTTGCCCTCTACACATCTTATCAATTGCACACATCTCCAAAACCCCAATAGAAAAATTCCTAAATGTATAGGCATGTTTCCAGCTCTTATTGGACATCGTTATTTTGAAACTGATATCCATGCACATATCTTCAACATGCAAAGAATGATCTAACTTACGTTCTAGATATTGAAGAGTATGAAAAAGTTCATGCTGCTGCAGTCTTTTTGTCATAATGTTAAAGATTCAGAGCTTGAAGCAGTTTTGGCCAGGATTCTGGGATTCCTCCTGGTAGATCAAACTCCAACAACTTCCCACGGCTGCGGTAGAACTCTTCCACAGGTTGAGTCTGCAAAAGTGAGTTAATGTTGAACAAAAATTGAATACCATCCTTGCTATCGTTTTTTTTTTTTACAAGTATTCTTGTTGTTATTGTTTATTAAGTTAAAACTTAAAACTAACCATTTTCAGGTCAACATATTTTATTAATTGGAGAAACATCTTTTTCTATTGAGCATGAGGTCCTGCAACCCACCCCAAACAGCTAGGGCTGTTAATGTGTCAAATCTAGCAGGCTACTCCAGCCAACATGACGGGGGCATACTCCTCTAAAGCAGCTTTTGGATTAAGCATGTCTTTGAAATTTACCACTTGGGGCGAACTAAGGCCTCAGTAACTCTCAAATAAGACATTAATTATAAAACCACACACTAGGTGTCAATATAACAGAAAAAACCCTTGGTAATTATAAAGCCATGAAATCTAATATCCCAATGATGATAATAATGACAATCAACCACGAAAAAAAAAAATCTATATCGATAAGGAATCACAGTATTATCTAAAAATCTATATCTATAAGGAACAGTATTATCTTTCTTAGTTCAATATTTCACATTCACATAAAGACGCTCCACAAATTATGTTGACAGACGAGTGAGAAATATGGTAAAGGGCAGAGTCAAAACAATTCCCAAAGATCTATAATAATAAAACTTTTTTTTGATAAGTAATATCTATAATAAAACTAAATATCATTTTGAGAGTGAAGGAAGAAGTGGAGAAACAGTGTCAAGCCTTTTTTCTCAGAAGTAATCAAAAGTATGAAGGCACAACATCTGTGTTTATTTGGCATATATGCATAGGACTAGAATTATGATATTGCAACCTCATCTTATGAACAATTTCGTAATAAATATAGGTGCACACTTTTTCATTATCACAACAGGTGCCAAACACAAACTTTTCCAGTGGAGCTAAGTGTACAGCACATTAATCCTTAATAGTTAACTGGCTTTGGTCTTACACAAATTTTGAAATATAAAATATTGTAAATTATTTTATCGAAGTGTCTATTGAAGATTTTGAACAGAAAACACAAATAGGCTATGGAGCAATACCATTTCCTTGTATACCCGAAGCCGTTCCTTAACAACTTTTTCCGTATCATCAGATCGAGTAATAAGTTTTGATGCACAGTGTGGAGGGGGAAGAAGTGGAGCCATGTATATTCCAGGGCTTCCGTTCTCACCCTTTATATCGATACAGGCAATATTGTAGTTTCCTCCGCACTCGCTACATATCCTTCTTCCAAGGCACTTTGCAAGCAATGCATCTTCCCGAAGCTTCAGGTTGATCACCAAATTAATATTCATTACCCCCTCTAGAATTTCCTGGAAAACAGCCAAAACATAATGCAAACTAAAGAAATGAAAATCGGAGCACCGGACACAAAGAACACCAGGAATAATATAAATAGGCAGGGGAAGAGAATAGGACAGAGAATTCCAATTGGATTTTTAAAATCTTCTCACATTGCTAACATTTTCACCTTAGTACCAAAATGATAGCCGCAAAAAGGTACATATTTGCAACTATTGAACTATTACATTAAAGTAACTAAACAAGAAGCTAGAACCCAGTGTACCAGCAAAAAGTCGCTCACAGATCAGATATATGACTAAATCCCGGGCAATACCTCACAACCATTAGACATTTGTCATTAAAAACGATCAGCACAGAGCTACTCTGGCTGTCTCAGTTGGAATAGCCTCTTAAACATGATAATAGGTACCAAAATCGATAACAAGAAAAGAATATAAACACACACACACACACACACAGTGTTCATAGATTTGTAATTTTACTAGCCTCTTCATATTTTTCTAGTTCAGATACAAACATTACTTTCATCAACAGAGCCATTCATCAGAAGAAAAGCTCACCGCCTGTCTTATGGTTCGAGGGAAACCATCAAGAATGAAGCCAGCTTCACCCTTAGCTTCACCAGCTTCAAGACGCTTGGACAACAAATTTATTATAATTTCATCTGAAACAAGTTTTCCTTGGTTAACAATCTCCGCAAGCTGAAAAATAAATAAAATGAATATGATCAGAATATACATTAAAACCAAGCAAAAAAAGATCAAACATCAAATTTAATGTTTCAGTTCTTTGAGACCATGCCTATGGTGGATTGACCAAAAGTTCTTGCTCACCCACAATCAAGGAGAAATTTTGAATTTTATCTAAAATCTGCTAAAATTTGCAATAACTAAAGGTAAATTGCTCAAATCTGTACTCTTTACACTGTTTCTATGTATCTATGCTCAGAAGGCACATCTCCAACTGCTAAATTCAAACCGTAGCCAGGGGATAAACCAGCCCAGCCCAACCCCTTGCACATATTGCCAGGTTCAGATAAATAGGTTGGCCTGTTTTCTGTTCACAAGGCCAAAGCAGTTGGATCATGAATACATTTCAGAGACCGCACAATAAACTCTCTTTAGTAAGTTCTCAGCAAGGTAGAACCACCCATATGGAATTATCTATTGTATAGTTAACTACTTACGGAATTGGAAGTGCAGCACTAATAGTTGGGTTACGAGCATATTCTAACCATAATAACTTCCAAAGAAATTTCCTTTAGTTGCTATTTGAGGCTGAATACCATACGCTCATTTAGCTGACTTGAGCTGTATTTAACTGAAATTGAAATTAAGGGGACCTGGGAAGCGAGGGGACCGGAGGAGGAGAGCTCTTCGCGGACGAGATCGCCGGTGGCGATGTGAGGGACATTGAGGAGGTTGGATAGTCGAGACGCGTAGGTGCCTTTTCCGACACCAGGGCAGCCGAGGAAAACCCACTGAACGGTTCTATCCTGGGGGTCGTGGCGCAGAGGGAGGGGCTTCTGGGCGAGCAGAGACGGTGGTTTGAGGTCATTTCCGAAATTCGCTGCAGAGCACGAAGAGAACGCCCGGATTGTAGAGGCCATGGAGGAGATCGTCGTTGAACCTCTCGCCCTTAGCAACCGGCCCAAAACCGCCATGGGAAAAGTCAAGTTTTATGTTCTACAGAGAGAGAGAGAGAGAGAGAGAGAGAGAGATTGGCCTGGAGAAGTAGAAAGTATAGCGGTATAGACTCCAGTTAGGCGTGATTCCTGGATGCGAGGAGGGTTTTGACGTTTGAAAAAAGCCACGACGTGGGAACTTGCAGTGCGTTCTGTTGGAGGATACGTGTGGGGTTCAAGCGGGTCTTTTTCCCCTCTCCAGTTTCCACTTTCATTTCACGTGCTTCCACAATATAAAGATATTTTCAGGAGACTGCACATATCATATGACACAACGCAACAGTACTGGCATTATCATGTGTTTGAATTGATAGGCAAGGCTTGCATAATGTATATATAGAGGTTCTTTCTTTTGAAATAAGATTTTATTAAATGAATACCACTTCCAGGGATACAAGGAATAAGAATCTTTCATCAACGGCCAGAATTTTTTAACCTTTTGAATTGTTATGTCCAGTTTCTTATGGATCTGAATTTATTAGGCGAAAAATACCCCTCGTTCAACGGATAAACTTTGCATCTCAAGTAATAACTATACTTTAAAATCCAAAATTAATTCCGTCGCAATTACTCTGGCATTGTTGCGTTGTTTTCACAAAAGGGTCTCGCTGTCAGTGCTTCCAAAGAAAAGATGAGAAATGAAATATTCAAAGAGAAGCCACAGTTACAAACATTCGTCCAGAAAAATGCACGCGAATATAATCCAAACCAATCTATTTCTTCGTTACCACTGTTCTAATACAGTTTTTCTCGGCGAAAACACGCACAAGCCCGAACTTGAGATGCATGTTCTAACCAAAAGGAAGGCTTTCTGCCTTCAGGCCAGTTTTCCCACATAGTCACTAGCTGTTCCCTTTTTGATAGTTAAATTCCCACAACATCACTAACATGAATTTTACATACCAACAGAAAATAAAAAGATAAAATACAATAAAACTCAATCAAAGCACTGAATCACATCCCGAAACACTTCAGTTTACATGATATCACAACCCTCATTTGATGGTCTTCATTGAAGGTTGAAAAAATAAAAATACATTAACATTCACCTGCAGTCATACAAAGGATGTCATTCGGCTACATATGGTCAGCCCGGCCATCATCCTCACTGATTCCATCCCCAGCATGCCTGCAACCAAATTCATCAAATAAGCTACGAAAAGATACATACTGCTTTTATTCAACCTCATCATTAGGTTTTTGGACTGCAGTAGAAGATGAACATAATAGTGGGGCTCAACTTGGCCAGATGCACAATTTGCATTTCCATATGTATCTGTAGTCTCATTTGTTCGTTCATTTTTTGGCCAAGTACACCTTGATAAAAATTGAATGCCAACCATGTCTATATAAAAGTTTAAAGATTCCATCCTTGTTAGTTCAGTTCTAAACTTGAGTCTTATAGATGAATACGTTGCTATCAGCAATTATATGATGATGTTTTTTAATGGTAAGTTAAGCATACATGCAGTGGGTCTGGGACTCTCATAACATCACTGCAACCATGTTGGATGTTTCTAGAACCCCTATCCTTGAGTTATTTTTCACTAATAACATGGAAAATAGAAGAAAATTTTGTGTTTGATTGGGTTATTAAAACAAACCGCCAAGATGTAGTCAGATTTCGAGCTTTTCTATCCAACTGAAGGTTCTCCAAGGCAGCTGATGCTCGAATTACATCCTCTGGGAGCTCATCACTGTCATATCTCCAATTATAGTCATCCTTCCTGTATCCAGACATCGAGGACCCTCCTCCTCTACGATCTGAGGGCTAGACAGTATCAGATAAAGAAACTCATGAAAAGCAGATAGTTGAAGGACATAGTAAATAGCTTTGTTACTCACCAGATGCCTGGGAAGCAGGAACATGCCTGCATTAACATGCCAACAAGCTTACATGTCAATTGGAATAAAGAAAAAGAAAGGGAATAGGGAGAAATTAAATAAGTTAGAATAAAAATGAAACAGTAAGGCAGGTGCAGAACCTTCCCAGTGGGGGTAGGCCCCCAGCAACAGATGATGAGGAAGGCCTCCGAGTGCTCCTGGACTCTAAATTGGATAAGGATTCAGCTTCGGGAGCAGTTAATCTTCTTCCTGTACCCCTTGCTTGGGATAGATTCTACAAAAACAAGATCCAAAAGAAGAATAATTGGTTAATTAAAAAATTTAATAGCAGTATGAGAAGCAGTTTCTCTTAAAAAAGGAAGTTTTAAAATGCATGCATCTAGGTTGTTTCAGATTTCCCTCATAGTTCTTAGTCCTTCAAATTATCATTGTAAGAAATTAATCATACATACATCCTCAACGTAGACACTTCAACTTACATACAAACATACATAGATATGATCTTTGTATTCCCTCAACCTAGACACTTCAACTTTACCACTATAATGTCAAACAGAATTCCCATGAATGTTTTGAATTAAACTATCGATGTCTGAATGAGATATGTATCAAACCTCAAACTTCAAGAATCCTTCAAGCACATCTAAAAGCAAAGGACCACTATCACCATTTCTGTTGAGATCATATCCATTCTTGCTACTAAATTCTTTCAATTCAGTTTTCCAGGAATCCTTTTGCTGCACAATAACCCCCTTATAGGTTAGAAGATAATTGAACTAACTAGTTCAAAAATATTTGCATCAAAATCAGCAATACTTGAAAGCAGAAGAAGAAAAAATTACTTGATTACCAAATTACACTCTGGCAAATATACTTTTAGTGTATGATTTAGTTGTGCCCAGTCCAAGTACTCGCATATAAGAGCAGATAGTAGCCTTCCTGCATTTAAAAGAGTGCAATGAAGAGGAGAAAATTAGAAAGACAGCCATTTATGACTTCACAGAAAAACTGCCAATGCATAATGTTCTGCGGCAAAACTTCATCATCTTGGTGTATTCCTGGGCTAGGAAACTAGACCAAACTGTACAGGTCCATGTGCTCATATTGTAAGACGCCATTTAATATGCAGGATTCAAACTAGGATAAGGAGGAAATTTAGATCGTGTCTGTGACAATTAAAGAGTAAATAACTTAGTTGTGGCAGAAAGAATAATCCTGTGATTATGGGATCCTTGAATCCCTGGCTGGGGTGGGGATTAGGATAGACTAGGAATATTGGTCTTATGGATTTAAAGGACCAAGATAGTCCCAAACACTATCCCTCCATCTCTCTTTCTCAAACCAGTTTGCAGGTGAAACCCTGGCTGGTTAAAATTTAAATGTTTCCTTATTTATATGATCAAGAGATATAACAGAGAATGAAACTTTTAAACCTTAATTGGCTAAGACGTGACTCAAGCAAGCTATAACGAATAAAATGAAACGCATAGAAGGACAGACAATGGATGTGTAGAGGCACCTGAGGGAGAAGCATGAAGTTGTTTTGCACGATCGTTGCAGCTACCTAGTAATGCAGGAGGCAAACCTTCTTCCTTTTCAATTACGTGATCCTCCTCTTCAATTGCCTCAAAAACACTTGCTCTGAGTTCAGCCTAGCAAAAACCAGCAAGATTAATCAATTAGCATGCAACTCAACTAAGCTTAACGTACGACTTATTGGAGTCAGCTAAACACATCATTTATCACTAAATTTAACAATTCAAGGCCAAAATCTTCAACTCCCAGTTCAATTCGCACCTATATATAACTAGAAATATGAAGATAACAATAAACATAATAGATAGCTAATTAATGGGAAAAAGGACAGACTGACATATGTCCTTAACATAGGAGAGCATGCACCCGTAGGCAGATCATCTTCCACATCTAATTCCTCACAGACCCTCTTTACTTAACCTAATTCCAAACGAGCTTGTGTTCTCTAAAATCCGTCTCCAAAATCACGCCACGAGAAAGTCCGTTAGTTTACAAAAAATTAGGCACATTTCGTTGAACGAAGATAACAGATGATCTTGCGAGAAGCTAAAGCCAACCGACATCAACTCAGTGTTAGCATGGTCATGCAATTAGCAAGGACGGAGTGGAAATTAGCAACTGGAATAATGGATATAAGCACTGGGCCATATAAGACGAGAAAAAGCACAAGAAAACTACAGAAAACAAATGAAATTGAAAGAGAAAAATGAAGGAAGGCTGGAAGGGTAATGTGGGGAATTTTACCCGGATCTTGGCGAGGACGCCCTTCTTCTCAAGGGTCCGAGTGACGAGGGTCTTGAGGTCCATCATCTCCCTCGTGTAGTCGTCCATTTGAGTTCGAACGGAGCTTTTCGTGTTCTGCTCACTCGCTGTCGCAGGTTTCCGACGCTTTGCTTCGAAGGAGAGAGGGGTAGAGAGGGCGAGAGAGAGAAAGAAGAGAGAGAGAGAGAGAGGGAGTAAACGAGCAGGGAAGGTGGGTATGATGATGGATTTACTTTGGTACATGTAGGCTCTACCGGAGGTGGGGTACAAAGGTCGTTTCTGCTCAGAGTAATGAGCCCATAATATAAAGGGCCCCACCTTGGTAAGCCCCACCCCCAAGGAGTAATTCAAGAGAGCCCACAACTAATAGTTCTTGCTATTCGGCCCAGTAGACCTCTGGATTGATGCGGCTCGTGCCCCGGCTCCGTTTGTAGTCATGAATCATAAGATTCCATTGTTATAAACTTCTAAATTTGCATATAATCCATGTAATATTGTAATCATCATATTTTTAAAAATAATTAGGTTAGAAATAAAATAATTAAAATAAAACTCATATTTTATATCAAATGAATATTATTCAATTTGAAATGGATATTACATCATTCCTTCTCAACCACCTCTAGAAAAGTAAGATCTACTGTACTCCTTTCCTTCTTGTATTTTTTGCTCAAAGGTTATTGCATTTGCTTATTTGATAAAGTAAGCAAGTAATTCAGCTGGACGAAAGATTTTAAATTGGTTTTGATAAATTCTACTTATTTTCTTCGTCTTGAAAAATTGGGTTTTTCTAGCCCCCAGGATTTAAATTTGTTTGGGATTTTGCTTTATTGGTTTTGGTTTAACAATAGGCATGTTTAGATTGGTTTTTATTGCTTTATTTATTTAGTTTATTGTATAGGTTGTTTTTATTTTACTGGTTTTTTATGTCTGGGATGGTTTTATTGAGTCTTTGTAAATCTCAAGTGTCATACTTGTTACCACAGTATTTCTCCGCCATAGGCAAGAGCAATTAATAAAATTAGGATACCGTCCTCTTCAAAAAAAAAAAAAAAAAGCTGAAGAAAAAGAGAAATTGCTCGAGATTCTCTGTTTTTTACTTATATTTCATATTTTCTTAGCATTCTGGGAATACCTAGCTATGATATAGCCTAAAAGCTTCACAGGTCAGATATAAATAATAGTCTTCTCTTCGCAAAAGTCATAGTTGTCAAAGATGCATGAGAGCTATAAATTTTCATAATTCATCCAAGACATCAGAGGATAGTTGCGTGTTGTACAATGCCATGGGGACAAGATATTGGCAAATTCATATTTTTACCTGGTGGAGCTTGATATCAAGTGTCATGCTGTGTAAAGCATTTTCAGTCCAATATCCCATTTCCATTCATTCAGGTCATTATATGTGAGGATGTTTATGAGCTGTAGCACTCAATTCCTGGAAAAAGGTTTTGATGATGTTATCTGCTCCAGTATTTCAGTTATAGAAGGAGATTTTGCAGAAGTTTTAGATGCTTCCATTGTGGTTCAGCATGAGAATGCTCAATGAATTTTGCCTAAATGGTTATATGAAAACGGCCAGCAAGTTTGATGAATTAATTGTATTGTGATGAGAATTATAATAGGCATGCATTTTGAAAGCAGCCAACAGTTCTGATGTCTGCTACTGGTAGATTCACGAGCTCGGGTAGACTTAAGCTTGTCTAGGATGTCTACTGGTAAAAATGCACCCCGTCTGTCTTGCATTTTTTTGTTCTCTTATATTTATTTCCAATTTCTGAAATTTCCTCCGATCAAATATAAGAGCTAACAAACTTCCTGAAACGGTTCCTACAGAGGTGGTAATAAATCCAAATCAGTGATATGCCCAGGGTATCCATCTTTTCACTAATGTATGTTGGGATGATATGAAGTTCCAAAACAGGTAAAAAATAGAGAAACGTTACAGAATGATATAGGGATCCATATCAAGCATTAGTTTAAACAAAGCATCTCCTAGCTAGTGTATGAGTATTCTATTGCCATTTTCTTCAGAACAACCTTAGCCGCTTCTTCTTCTTTTCTTCACAAAACAGAGCCAGAGGCATGAGCCTCCATCTTAAGAGTTAACATTCACCAGTTAAGCTACTGAGGGCATCAAGATCAACTTTTTTTTTTCATTGGTACCGGATGTCTAGCACAGCGCCCCGACTAATCTAGGAGGTACACAGGCCCTTGGCAAGGACTAATCTCGGAGGTACACAAGCCTCTAGAGATTGTTTGTACCCAAGAGATTTTGAACCTTAGACCTTGGTAGAGCATAACCCCAAGCCCAAGGCCTTTACGACTTGAGCCGACCCCTAGGGTTAAGATCAACTACTTTATTGATTCACTATTATTAGACGTCACAAAATCGTGGTGTCACCAGAGAAAAAAGGAGCCTCGCATGCTTGCATTTAGTAACAGTTTCAATTTTAAATCCAAAATAAAAACTGGCCTTTTCATTTTCATTTCAACGCTCACATTACCAGGTGGGAGCAACGCCAACACCTCCGTCCAACCAATCCAAATGAACAAATTAGTAGAACTCGAGTACACCCAAGAAATAGTCTATGACAAGGGCAATCCCACTAACTCGATACCTGAACTAAGAATTCCAAACTCTCTCACGCACACCCACACACACGCCCCCTCGCTCGCACACAGAGCAGAACTCGTGAGAGTATGCTCCTACATGCCCCCTTAAGAACCAGCAGTCTTCCAAGACATACCTTATAGTCTTCTCCTAGTACTCGACCATTCTCACGGATGGGATGCAACTAAACACCTGAATATCACTCTGCATGATTTTGTCTAGACCACAACGACCTAATGTCAGCAATTTACAATCACCTTATTGTAATACTATCACTAATAAAACTAAGCTCCACTCCAACACAACTCTACAATTTCCATTTCCTTCAGTTCGCTTTTCGTTTAACGGAATCCTCAAATTCCCCTGTAACTAATGCCACAAACAACTACGATAACAAGATTGCCACAAGAAGTAAAGGAACTAAAAAGGGGTTGGTTCCAATTACACTTACAATTACAAGAATAGTTCGATCTCAAATGATAGCTTATCCTCGGCCACTATTTCCCACCACCTTCCTCTTCCAACTTCTTGACATAGGCTTTCAAAACCATCACCAACTCCCTTGCCGGCGCCTGTATCGTGCCGACCACGCTCGATGCGGGACCCTTCAAAGACCCAAGAAGCTGGGCATAAATCTCAGCTCTTGTGGGCATATTCTCGAGTGCCTTAAAGTCACCGGGCCCATAAAACTTGCCCTCGAAAACGGCGCCGGTGAAGTCGTTGTCCTCGAGCTTCTTCTCCTTCTGGAAATTCCTGTACGGCTTGATGGAGGCGGGGATCTCCTCGCTGTGGACGAAGAGCCAGGCGTTCATGCCCTTCATGCAAGGCTTGAGGGCCTCCCAGGGGGTGCCCTCAATGGCCTTGTAAACAAGGGTGTTTTTGGCAACGACCAGTTTAGTGGACTCCGGTAAGGCTTTACGGAGCTCCTGGAACTGTTTGACAGTGAGGCCCTTGTACTTTATAGCGGCGACGAGGTGACAATTGTCGAGCTGGGTTTTGACGGTCTCGACGGTTTCTTCTTTCTTGGTGCGGGAAATGGCAGAGCGGATCCAGAGATTGGGTTTGGGTTTGGGGGAGACGAATGGCGGGTTTGAAAGGAAACGGTGGGTCTGGGTTTGGGTTCTGGTAAGGTTGAGAGAATGGGAAGAAGGGGTTTTGGAGGAGGGGAAGCTGAGGAGTGCGACTTCCATTGGTAGATGCTGGTGGTGAGGTCGAGGGGAAGAAAGAGAGTGGGAGGGGGCGTTTGTTGGCTTATCTTATCAGTTTTTGAGGATAGAAGTTTCTGTCACGTAATGAACGACATCGTCGAATCAACGACTGCACTCTCTCTCTCTCTCTCTCTCTAGAATAAAACGCGGCTTTAACGGCATGGCTATTTATGTCGTTTCCTGTGAAATCATAGTTTTTATTTTCATTTTATACGCAAACAAAATAAGATCCTCCCAAGTCCTAACCCTCGTTCTCAACCCCGTCCTCCTCAGCCGATTGCAGAAAACTCCGACAAAATCCGGTTTAAAACCGTAATCACTCTCTGGTTCAAACAAATCTACCTCAAATATTTTCTTTCCCTTTCGTTTTCTTTTCGATTTTCTTATTTTCTAAAGAAAGGAATTCCAGGTTTTCTTTTCATATAAAAGTTTAAGCATGCCGCCGAAGCAGCAATCGAAGACCGACTTGGCGAAGAAGCAGAAGGTCGTGGAGGACAAGACCTTCGGGCTTAAGAATAAGAACAAGAGCAAGAATGTCCAGAAGTATGTCCAAAACCTCCAGCAATCGGCCCAGCCCAAACCCGACCAGATCAAAGCCGCCGCGAAGGTGCTCGTTTCTTTCATCTCCCCCCCTTTCATTTTTCTACTGTAATTATAAGTTGTTTTCTGTTGGTTGCTGCTGCTTGTTTAGAGAGCATTGGAATTTGTTCGTATAGAGAAACCGATCACTAGTGCAAGCTGTGCAGATTGCGTTAGACATAGTGAAACCAGGGGAGAGTGAGTTTATTAAGTAAGAATCTTTTGGCTTTCTGTATGTTTGGCCTAGAAATGCCATCGAGGAACCTTCTTTTTTGCTCTATAAATGATCACTTTTAATCGGTGTAGTTTCCACACAACAAGATATTGTGATCTATATATCAGTATAAAAAAACATTACAATATCTTTTAATAAAAAAAGATATTGCAATACTGCTTAGGAAATACATGTTTCCCCCAAAAATCATTTTTCCGGTAAGATAATCTGGCAAAACGAGTGGAGGCTGAGTGAATTGCTTTGCTAAGCAGAAAAAGAAGGAGGAAGAGAAAGCAAAAGAGAAAGAGCTGAATGATCTGTTCAAGATTGCGGTCAGCCAGCCAAAAGTTCCAGTCGGTATGTGCCTTCTTACGATTTTTCAATATTAATTATTTTCATTTTCTATTGTTTTTAGTTGTTATGTTTTCGCATGGAATGGTATGTTTGTGATATAAATGGGTAATTTGAATAGGTGTTGATCCAAAGTCTATATTATGCGAATTTTTCAAGGTGGGACAGTGTACCAAGGGTTTCAAATGCAAGTTCTCACATGATCTTAATGTCCAGAGGAAGGGTGAGAAGATTGATGTTTACAGTGATAAGCGTGATCAAGGTGATTGAATAGACCTTCAGTTGTTGTGTTACAAAGTCACATCTTATTGTCTTGCTGACTNCTTTTTTTGCTTATTTGTTGATTTAAAGAAACAATGGAGGATTGGGATCAAGAGATGCTGGAGAAGGTGGTGGAGTCAAAGAAGACCGAGTATAACCAGAATAAACCAACTGATATTGTAGGTTCATATAACTCTTGAATTCTTTATTCCAATACAATGTTAGCAGCAGATTCTTCTCATACAAACATGTATAAGTGTATGCGTGAATATAGGGGACTATAGACGAATCTAGTAGTTATATTTCTAGATGTATCTGTGACAAGTTCCCTAGTTTTGTGCAGGATATTAATTCTTTATGTTACGCTAGGTAGCCAACTGCAGGTAGGATTATGAAGTGGGAATATTCCAAACTCTGTTAGTTGTTTGATAATTTTGGAGTAATGTGATTCCTCGAAGTCTGTGTAACAAATGGCAAGGATTCAAATGTGAAAAATAGATAGATAACTAACTTTCTTGTATTTCTGTGACTTTCTCCTGCACTACAATGTAAAGGCAATACATTGGCTCTTGTAGAGGAGCTTGACCTCTATGTGTTCCTCGAGAGTTGAAAATATGAAGCTTTGGGGTGAGAAATTGCCCCCTGTATGTAGATTTGATGGCTGCAGTTTAGGTAATGCAAGTCAGCATGAGATTCTACTCATCATTCTTGGTCGACCCAGTGTTGTCTGAATTCTACATATAC
>QEOT01002978.1:42514-56164 GCA_003123785.1 Pterocarya stenoptera
GTTTATGGGTAAGATAAAGATTTTAATAATGATGCAAAAGGGTGTTACCCCAGTATATAGGAAGTATACAAGAGGTCTCCTAACAAGCAAAAGAACAGAGAAAAACGTGTTAAAGTAAAACTTTAATAATATAGATAGCCATGTTTGGTTGCCAAAAGTTTTTGGAAATATTTGAGAATTTTGGGAATTTGTTTGAGATTAGGTTTTGGGAAAGGAGAGAGAAAATTTTGAATAAAAATATTTTTTTAAAATACGAATTGTATTGGAGTTTGTGAAAGTGGATAGATAAAGTTGAAAAGATGTTTCAATATGATTTTTTAAGATTTTTTTTGTTTTTGAGTTCGTAAAAGTTGTATTGATTTTTGTGTTTGAGTAATGATTAGGTAACGATTAGTTGAAATTTTGAAATAGAAAAGTTTTTTGTGCCTAAGTAATGTTTGGGAATGAAGTCATGAGAAAAGTTGAGAAATGTTAAAAAATTCTGAAAAATACATGGTTGCAAAACAAGGCCGCATCATATCAACAGTGCCGTAGATGGAGTTAGTTTGTATTATGACGTTATCATTTCAGGAAGATTGAAAAAGAAAGGTTGTCGTTTATTACGTTTAAAATTTCTTTGGTGTCTGCTGGTTGTCTTAACAGAAGAAATGGGTTCATTCATATCTGGTTAGGTTTTGAATGCAGAATATACCATCTTGAATATGAACATTTGTTGCCAGAGTTACAGCATAGGGAAAAGCAAATTGATTTTATTATTATGATGTCATAGAATGAGATCATTTAAGTTATTCCATTAGGTGGATCAAAATCTGTCATTTTAGAATTTGCCACATCCACGATAATTTTGCACTTGGATTCTTTGTAAAATGAGAGGAACAATTTAACTTTCATGGCACATCGGCCATTGATAAAATGCTATCTCCTAATATTTTGTCTTAACTGCCAGCATTTGGGCGGGTAGGAAAACGGCTACTTGTAGATGTGGATTTGTGAGTTATCCGATTCAAATGGTGACAGTCACAGTACTTACCAAAAATAATAATGTCAGACTTGTATACTTCCTGTGTACACGGACTATACCTATTTCATTCGTATCAATAAATTTACTCTTATAAAAAAATAAAAAATGTCAGACACCATGGAATATCGCTTCATTCTGTGCACAACGAAGACTGAAACGTGGATGAAAAAAAGCTGCATTTAGCTACTTGTTTGATTTGTATTATTTATTAGCCGATGTTTGTTAAACTGAAGTTAGTACTTTTCATATCATGATTACTAGTACCCTTCTCTGATGTTTTCTTGAGCTTCTGTAACTTCTCAAGAAAGTCACTTTATGAAATTTGTTGTTTCTTGATTATATGAACCTTCAATAAGTTAATTTGTGAGATATTGACCTGGACATTTGCATTTGTTTCGGTATGGAAAAGCACTAATTATGGAAAAATGTGCGTGTTCAAGTGTGTTGTACATAGAGCATTTTCATTAGTTAAATGTTCGATTTCAGGTTAAAGATTACTCAGCAGCAGGGGAACCAAGCATCTCAACCAATACTGTTGCTGATCCTGAAGAGGACGGTACTCTTGATGATGATGATGATGATGATGATGAGCTGGACATGGATGAGTTGAATGAACTTGAAGCAAGTTTGTCAAGAACATCTATTCAAATTGGTTAGTCTGGTATTGACACATAATCTAGAGAGAGAGTGTGTGTGCGTGCACGCCCCGTCTTGGCGACCTGCCATAGCTTTTAATGAGAGATTTTGTACTTGCTGTGTCTGATTTAACCTTGATCTGAGGAAATAAGCTATTTTTATAAGCAGCAGGGATAATGCATGTTATGCAACTTTTATTGCTTGGTATGTGCTGTGGTATTGAGTGGAATTCAAGGGTAGCTTATGCCTCTTGATCAAAACTGGGGGTCTACAAATTGTCCAATTCTAAAGAGAGAAATTATTTGTACAAATTTCAAATAGATAAACTACATACAAGCTTTTATAAAAAAGTGGATCTCACTTAAAAAAAATTTTAAAAAATTATTTTTTATTATTAAAATCTATTTTTTTACCAAAGTATGAAATTTGTATATTTGAGATTTGTAACCAGTAAAAACACACTGCACCAGCTCTCAACGGCTCAAAGACATAAGGGCTTATGAAACTGTTAAAAAGGTGGCTTTGCATTGCTAAGTCTTTTTAAACAGATGTGATGCTGATAAGAAAACTAATAAGAGTAATGCTGTTATGTCTTTTCATTTTCACCAATTCTTAATAATTATGAAATTGATTATTAGTGTTTTTTTTTATGTTTTAAAAATGTTTGAAATAAAAAACAAAAAGAAAAGTACAATTTGCAGGGCACATCATGGTGGACAAATTGAAGAGGTATAATAGGACCACTCAAATAATAATACTAATTACAAGTTTTAGAAACGTGTAAATATTATGAGAAAAAAACGTGTAAATATTATGAAAAGAAAGCAAGACCCACCGTGAAAATTGGTGTATCTGAATTTTTTTCAAGTGCTCTTCCATGCTTTACTTCGATGATGCTGTTTTTTTTTTTTTTTTTTTTTTTTGTCGTCAATAAAACTTATTTGTTAAAAATATGTTATTTACTTATAACCACCAACCTACCACTGTTGAAGAACAACCCTTCACTTTTGTTCCAATAATGGTTGCTTACGGCTACCCTAGATAATTTTAACTATTTTTTATTTATGAACATTTTGTTTGGTTTTGTCCAAGTCAACAAATCGCAATGCACCAACCTGAGGATTAGTAAATATTAGATTGTGACTGATCATCTATCTTCTTTTGCCTACATGTTTTCGTCGTTTAATATCTCAAAATCAAATTGTTTGACACAATTTTTTATTTATTTTTTATACATAGAGGAGTGGAGATTCGATCCTTAATTCTTTTATTGATAAACAAATGTGTTGCGAATTGATCCGGTACTATATATTGTGAAGACGATGAAAATCTCAGTACGAAATAAATAATTTATTAAATAAACAATCTCAGTACTATATATTGTAAAGACGATGAAAATAACCAATCTTCAAATTTGTTACTGGCTGTGAACTTGTCAGTGCTTCTCACATTTGTATGCTAAACAATACGTACTCATGTTGACAGAATCACAGCTTGATTAGAACCAGAATGAAACCTTCTATATATATATATATATATATATATATATATATACGCATGGTCAATTAGGAATTAAGAGGATCAACTGGCTAGCTGTCTTGTGGGACCTTTCTTTTGCTGGGGGTATTTTGATCACGATGGCATGGCCTGTGTGTCCCATATGGCATATATAAATATAGCTAGCTAGCCAGTACCATACAACTTTTTGACTTTGATCTATCAGTGAAATTCTGCACATTCAAAAAAGGTACTTTGCATTCAAAGCCCCAAAATTGTAAGTGTGACTCCGATCAGCTAATGAAATACAATTAACAATTAGTACTTTTAGGTTTTTTTTCTTTTCTTTTTTTCTTTTCCTTTTTTTTTTTCCACTTCTTGTTCTTCCTAAGCAAGTTCATTTCATTAAATTAAAAGAGTAATTTGAAAAGGGGTGGAGGTTCGCCAACAATCGCTTCAAAAAATAATAAAAAACAGTGTCAAATAGTGAATGGATTTATTTGGGACTAATTTCTTGATCCCTATCCATGTCCTACGAGAGAATGCCTTCTTATAGAAAGACGAAAATATGTTCGCAATAAAGTGAACAATGGAACCACCGCATGATACGGTGGAACCTCTGCTAAAAGCGGTAAAGGTGGCGGGTGCACTGTCACATATTGTCTGGAGATGATTTTTAAAGAGGTCTACGATCCCTCTTACATGATTACTGGTTAGGAAAAGCGGTAACATAGGATAGCAACCTGAAACGAAGTCGAGTCGCCGGCAGAAGACCAACACAAGCTGTGACTGCATGTGTAGATTATGCGCCGCCGTAGGAGTGAAACGGAGGGTTAGATCTAGACGATCCAAAGCTTCCAATGCCAGGGAGGCCGCGTGTGTTGTCAGAAGCAGCTCCAGGACGCGGTGGCGGGTGAAAATAGCGCACGGTGTGAGACGCGTGTGTGACAAACGCGCCGAGCAAAAGAACGAAATCCTTCTGCGAACTTGAAGATCGATGACTGAAGATGCTGAAAAGGCGGTGCGTGTTGGTCGGAGAACACTGGAAGGCAGGAGATCGATTGGTTTCGGCGTTGTGGAGAAAAACCATAAAGGAAAGAGGGAAAAACTTGACAAAATAGAAAAGGGAAAGAAAAAGCTACGGCTGGCTAGTGGAGGAGGTGGATGGAGCCAAAGCTCCAGCCCCCCGCCTCCCAGTGAACCGGCTAGAAACACGAAGAAACGGCTGAGGATTTTGTCGCCTGGGAGGGAGAGAGAAACGGCTAAGTACTTCTTCTATATTATTACTTTTAGGTTTAAGAGAATGATCATTGATATGGCTGGGGTGTAGATGCTCATTTTACAAATCTTCAAAAAAAAAAAAAACATAACAAATCCTCCGACAGAAACATCTACAACTAAAGCTCAGTTTGGATATACAATTCTCTTATCTCATCTCATCTTGTATCATCTCAATCATTATAATTTTTTCAGATTTTCATACAAAAATTTAATAAACAATTTAACCTTTTCAAATTCTAAAATAAAAATAATACTAAAAAATATATTCTAACAATATTTTATTTAATTACTATTTAAAACATTTCATTTTATCTCATCTTAACTGTCTATCCAAATCCAACCCAAGTGACTTGTATAGAAATTCACTCCTTTTTTTTTTTAATCAAGCATGATCATCATATATAAATAATAAAGAAAAATATGTACTTATATAGTCCAGCTCAATAAAAAGAGCTAGTACTAGGTGGATTCTTTCCGCTATGAAATTTCAACACACATTGGAGTAGTTTAATAAGGGATATACAGTCAAACACATTGTTAATTTGTTGTGCCAAGTTATGCGCCATCGATTCTGGTGTGGATGAATTTTCTAAATAGACCATCTCTTAAAAGACTTTAGTAACAAGGAGATGTATGAGAGAATGCTATATATGTTCCAATCAGGAGATGAGGAGGGATTGGTTATGGCACTCGCTACCACTTGACTATCTCCTTCAATAATGATGTCGGATAGTTGCCTGAGAGATGCCCCTTCAATAGCTAATTTTGCTGCCATGGCTTCTCTAAAACTGGATTGATCGAGTCTATTTTTCTGGAGGCTGCACAGATGATTTCCCCAGAGGAAGTCATACTCTTATTTAGTCTCTACTAATTATTATAGAGGACAAATTTCTTTTTCTTTTTTTTTTTTTTTAAATAATGCTAGGTACAAGTCTTATACAAGTTTTTTGCCACTAATAAAAAATAGTTTTTTTTTTTTTACATTTTTTTAAGTTAGGATCTTTACAAAAATTTGTATATTCAAAATTTGTACAAATCATTTCTCTTTGTGTAAATAACGTAGATGGTATATATCTAGCTAGCTGGATTATAAGTAAAAAGAAGTGAAGCTGATAAAACAGGACTAATGATGCAAAGCCAGCTCGTACGTACGTGGTCTCATGTTGTATGGTCCACTGCTAAATTCCATTGGTCATATATATATAGTCCAACGATGCCACGTGATGGCATAGATCGAAGATGCATGCGTGCGCTAGCTAGGAAGTGTGAACGCCCGGCTGGCTGATAAGCATCTATGTTTGCAAGTAGAATTTCTCTCTCTCTCTCTCTCTATATATATATATATAAAGGAAAATGACCAATACACAACATTTTTTACAACACTTTACACAACTATGTTTTAAATGAAGGGTATTTTTATAAAACATCTTATAAAAGTAACATCATTTTATAAAAATGCCCTCATTTTATAACATTGTTGTAAATTGTGTTGTGTAATGTGTTGTGTGTGTATCACTACTCATATATAAAAGAGATATTTTGAAAAATGATGAGATAATTTCCAATATAAAAAATAGATAAAGATTGAGAAAAATAAAAATAAAATAGAAAAATGAAATATGACAAATGAATATTTTTACTAGTCATATATATAAGAAAATACTTATTGAACCGATCATCTACGACGATTTGACTCATTTTTTTATTTTTATTTTTTTGTATGCTTAGTGATTAAGAAAGTAAATCTTATATATACGGACGTTAATACCAAGCACCCCATAAAAATGATAAAGTGCATACGTACGTGTCCACGTTTAATTAGATCGTTTTTTTTTTTTTTAAAACAGACGCAGTCAGCGAATGACACGTACCACGTTTGTGACATCTATCCATGATGATGATGATGATGTAAGGTCTCCAAGTCAACTAAAATCTTGATGAGCGAGCCCCACTAGCTAGATTCGTCTTCCAGAACTCGCATGCAAAGGGTTTGATTCCTTTGAAATTCATTCAACGGTCATCCACAGTTAAGGAACTAAATTATATAAAAATAAAACGCATTTATAGGGCCTAATCTACTAGTGAGTGCCCCATGGTAAGAGAAAACCCATCAAACAGAACAGCTTCAACTGTTTTGGGTACTTTATCATTGGATTTCTGAAAAACAATTATTAACTGCAGAAATTAGTTTTTCCGGTTTCTTGTTGATTTGTCTCCCACTTCTCCAATAATTATTAGCAGATACAGTTTTCTTGCACTTTAATTAAGTTTAGATTCAGGTGAGTATCCCGAAAAAAGAAAAATGATAGATTTACAATTTTTTTTAATTATTTTTCTACCTTCTTCAAATAAAATAATATTTTTTTGAAATATTTATTTTAGTTTTGATTTTGATTTGATGTGTTTGAATTAAAAAATATATATTATGTTATTGATAAATTGTAAATAGGTTGTAACTCTATCATTGCTCGTAAAAAAAATAGAGCCATATCGATGGTGTCTATTGCTCATGTTTATCTGCTGTTTTGCATTAAATAGAATCATAGATACAGTCTATTGATAAGTTAATTCGCATAATTTTCGTAAATCTATAAGATTTATTATTATTATTATTTATCCTCCTATTTTGCAAACCATAATCTTTAAATGTTTTAATCTTGTTTTTATTTGATTCGTTAATTCATTTATTGTAATTATTTTGATAACTCATTCAACATCCAATTCATGACATTTTTTATTCCTTTCTTTTTCTGATATGGTACCAATGCATCTCTCTCTCTCTCTCTGTGGCATATTATTGAAACATAGTGATGACAGACCCAAAAATTCCACTAAACTTCTTATCATGTTGTTATTGTTCATGAATTGCAAGTAACCCACGAAAATAGAACGATCTCACAAAATACTTGGAGTCAATTAAGTTCATTTTTAAGCCAAATGCAAAATCACATCTCTCTCTCCCTCTCCCTCCCCAATTTGGGGTGCCAAACTTAAAATCACCTCTCTCGACGAAATCTATCTACGCAATGGAGTCAGCCTTTTCGAATCCCATTTGTGCTCCACTCCACCACGCAAAAAACATAATATGCAAGTTGAAAGGTAAATAAAAATAATCAGATCAAAAACAAAAGAACAATTTCAAACACTGTTACAGCATCACATTTAGAAAAAATGAAGGGAGAGAGAAGATAGGAGAGAGGCAATTCTTCTGACTATAAGATAAAATTCATATATTTCACTTCATATCACTCTCTCATGTAATGCCTACATGGCATATTCTTATTGGCCAGTGAAAAGACATGTTTGGCACCGTCCAACTTGAAGTTTTTTCATCTGAAAAGGTTTCAAATGTTTGTAATCAAATCTCTCTGTACGAATTTTCGAAAAAATAAAAAGTCAGGCTACTCTGTCGTCTAGAGTAACCTGCTCTACTTGACTGATTATAGCTTTTCATCTCTTTATTTTTATTTTTTCATTTTTCTATTCATATTTTTTTAATAAATTTAAATATTTAAAAAAAACTATATCAATATATTTAAAATTATTTTTTTAATAATTTATTATTTTTTTACCAAGCGGTACACTTAGGCTGTACGTTCGGGCCTCACACTAGTTTTATTCAAAAAAAAAAAAACTCTCTGTACGTCTCTGACAAACTTTGAATGCGCGAAAATGGAATGGGGTTGGCGATGGAGTGTTTTGCTTTTTTTCCTCGACAAAAAGCTGGGTTGACAGATTTAACATGATATTTTGCATTAAATTAATCATCAAACTAACCAATAAAAGCCTGCTCTTGGAAGTTACAGAGCAGCATGTTGGAAAAAATAAGCCATGAAAGTGGCAATATATACTAGCTAGCTTAGCTAGGTAACTTTTTGTTCTTGCGCGCCATTCCACTTTTGCCGGCCCTATTTTTTAAGAGGACCATTAGAGCCACCGCGGGGCTCGTTCTTTATGTGTATTTTTTTTTTATACAGATTCTTTTAATATTTTAAAATATTTTTAAAAAATAAAAAATATTCATAATATTATTAAAAAATATTTTTTTAATCAAAAAGTAAAAAAGAATTTAAAAAAAATATTAGTCTTTTCACTTGAGCTAATAAAAAAATATTAATCATTAAAAAATAATTTATGATTAAGAAAATATTTTTTAATGATATTGTAAATTTGTTTTTATTTTTTAAAAATATTTAAAAATATCTATATAAAAAACACACCTGAAACAACCGACCGGAGCTCCGGGCAGGCGCTCAAGCATTTTCCTTTTTAAGAAGAAACAAAAAGAAAGAAAGCCGCTATTTGTGTCAAGTTTACAACTTTAGGCCCTTCTGCTTACATAGTACTAGTGCTAGTACCCATACTATGTAATGCTAAAAGTCAACCTTTTGCACACGTATCATGAACATATTTAATATTAGTAGGTGTGTAGTAGAACTCGATCGTGATGCTAAATTCATATCTGCGCGCTAATGGCTCCATTCAGACGTACAGTTACATTATAATTTCGATCGAGTAGGTTTTGTACTTAAGAACCTGTTTCTTCCGTCAAACTATAAATGCATTTTATAATTAACGTATAAAAGTTTAATTTTTATAATTTTCATCTTATATTATCTCATCATTATAATTTTTAAATTTCAATTCAATTTTTTCAAATTTTAAAATAATAATAATATTAAAAAATATTATTTTCAACTTTCATCTAAACTTAAAAAATTTTATCTCACCCTCCAAAGTTAAACTAATATTAGTCATGAATTTGGGTTTGAACTACTAAAGATATTGTATTTTTAAGTATGACTTCTATTCTCGCTAGCTAGACCAAAAGATCAATCCCTGCAGTAATTGTCGTGGAATCTCCAATGCCGGGATGAAAAATAACACACACGTGTGTGTATATATACATAGAATAAAGATAGAGCCACCGCTGGTAGCTCCCTGGCTCTATAATGTGTTTTTTATGTGTATTTTTTTAATTCTTTTTTTATATAGATGTTTTTAATAATTTTAAATATTTTAAAAAAATAAAAAAAATTTAAAATATTATTAAAAAATACTTTCTTAATCATGAAGTAAAATCGTGATTAAGAAAATATTTTTTAATGATTTTTTTTTTACTTAGTGATTAAGAAAATATTTTTTAATAATATTGTGAATTTTTTTTATTTTTTTAAAATATTTAAAATTATTAAAAACATCTATATAGAAAAAGAATTAAAAAAATACACATAAAAGCACTTACTAGAGCCAGCGGTAGGCGGCGGCTCTAGCACCACTCATATACATAATCAGGAGTATTCAAATCACAATAATTGTTCCTCGTAACGAGGAAAACGAATCTTACTAGGATCTGCAAGCTACTGAGCCACCTCGAACAGTCAACCGTCTCCCACTCCAGAAACAACCATCAATTCTCACTGGCCTAAAAGTGCAAAGAGCCCCCCTCTCTCTCTCTCTCTCTCTGTGATAAAGCACTATGGAAACTTTTCATCAAAGTGCCGCATGATGAAAAGGGGGTTTCTATAAATCGCTGTCTCCAATTTAGATAAAGAAAACAGCAGTTCCTGATGGGTTTGAGAAAGAGAAGGGGGTCATGTCTCGCAGAAATTCATGTCCAGTAACGATGCTTTCATTGCCAATCACTTACAAAATATGCAATTTGTATTTACCAAGTACTAAGTAGATCAAGTATTAAAAGGTTCGTCGGTGCCTTTGTTTAACTTTTCACTCAGCATCATCAACACCGGCCAGCTAGCCCAGAATAAAAGGATGAAACTGGAAACGAATTTTGAACTGGAAAATGAACTCCAACGAGAATTCTAATTAGCTTCCTTCGTACCCACGACCAAGAGAAGGACTGTAATGAGGGATGGGTTTTAATCTTATATTATAACGATCGAGTTGCATCTATATATATGTTTGCAATTCCAAGGAAAAGCGCTTACCACGTAATTCTAAAACTTGATCAGGAAATGAAGAAATGACGCTGCAATATGTTTTGCTTTCCAGAGAAAAGCAACACTAGGAAACCCAACTGGCAACAATACAAGCTAGAACATACAGAATACATATTTATCATAACTGACAGTGACATGACACATGAGTAAAAATAGTACCTCTCTTCTCATCACCCCTACTCGCCTCCACTGGCAATTAATATCATAGTTAAACTACTTCAACTTCCAAACCCATATTTATAAAAAGTAATTGAACGATGCTAAACAGTAAACTCTACTCTAGACTCGTACCAGGGGGGGAAAAAACAAGGGGAACATGGCGAAACTTATATCTAATGGATAAGAAATGGTGCAAATTAAGGACACGAGTGGATGTCACTGCCATCTGAGTCACGTATCTGATCAATGCTCCTCTGAATTGTCGGAGCTTGGTTCTGGGGCAATTGGAGCAGGGTTTTCGATGCAGCCTACTTTCTTTGCAGCCACTGTTGCTGCAGTCACCACGCCTTTTGCCAAGGTTTTGCCTATCTGGGCCTTAACGTTACCTCTCCTTGGAGAGTTTTTTGCTTCGGGATTCCCTCTTTCCATTGCCTTGAATTGTATAGGAGGTAAAAGAAGCTCAGAAAGTTCTGTTCGGATGCAGAGTAAGAACAGAAGAGTGCAGACTCTGCTTCTGATACAAGGAGAGAAGAGAAAGAAGAAAATTTCAAAGAGTTCAGAAAGAACTTGGTGGGGGAAGAGTCTGTGGTGGGGTGCATTTATACAAGGATGAACACGAGCAACAAGGGTCGGAGGGTTTCAGACTTTGTTCAGGAATTGACGAGTCATACCGCTAGCCACATTGTGTGAACACACACACAGTCAAAACTGAAGTTTGAATTCAAAAGACGTAAAAGAAAACTGTAATGTGGAGTGGAGTGAGTACCATCGAAAGCATCAATCACACAGCTATTTTTTCCTTTTAATTAAGGTTCCAGGCTCATTTGCTGATGGTTCAAATGTGCCTGTATGATTTTGGATTCTTATGGCAATGCCACTCCTGCCAACAAAGTTTTGGTCAAATTTCACCACCATGAATGGATGAATGGAATAAAGTCAAAGTTCCGCCATATCAAATACTTCAGCTGGCCAAAGGGGCCACATTCTACCCGTCGATGGGAATCTTTTCATTGCCAACAAATTAAAAAATTAATAAAAAGTACCGAGAAAATCAGCTTTGGTAACTTGAGGATACTGATGAAACCAGGAGCCTTCTTTCTATCTACTAGATTAAGATCACACATGATGTTCATCTATGCAGCATGTACATGATCTATATTCACTATTCATGAAACGTTGAATAATTAGAAAGGGAGAGAATTTGAACCCTCCTCCCACCCCAAACACAAAAAAAGCTAGGGCATTTTATCTAAATTTAATATTGGGAATGTCATGTATCGGTTGGGGAAGCTGTAGGGAGCGTCTTTATTACTACAGGCATCCGTGTGTTGAGGAATAATCTTATATTTTCTGTTGGCTGCTGCTGCTGCTTGTTTAGAGAGCATTGGAATTTGTTCATATAAAGAAACCGATCACTAGTGAAGCCAGGGGAGAGTTTATTAAGTAAGAATCTTTTGGCTTTCTGTATGTTTGGCCTAGAAATGCCTCTTTTTTTCTCTATAAATGATCACTTTTAATCGGTGTAGTTTCCACACAACAAGATATTGTGATCTATATTATCAGTATAAAAACATTTACAATATCTTTTAATAAAAAAAAGGTATTGCAATACTGCTTAGGAAATACATGTTTCCCCCAAAAATCATTTTTCCGGTAAGATAATCTGGCAAAACGAGTGGGGGCTGAGTGAATTGCTTTGCTAAGCAGAAAAAGGAGGAGGAAGAGAAAGCAAAAGAGAAAGAGCGGAATGATCTGTTCAAGATTGTGGTCAGCCAGCCAAAAGTCTATATTATGCGAATTTTTCAAGGTGGGACGGTGTACCAAGGGTTTCAAATGCAAGTTCTCACATGATTTCAATGTCCAGAGGAAGGGTGAGAAGATTGATATTTACAGTGATAAGCGTGATCAAGGCGGTTGAATAGACCTTTGGTTTTTGTGTTACAAAGTCACATCTTATTGCCTTGCTGACTCCCCCCCACCCAAAAACAAAAAAAATATATATTTATATATTTTGACTGTTTTTGCTAGTACTGTGCATCCGGACCGGATTTTTATCCGGTCCGGTCCGAAAACCGGATATCCGGTAGACCCGGGCGGTTAACCGCCCGGATTATTAGTGTGCGGTTACTAAATACATTGAAACCGCCCGGATCCGGACACGGATCCGGTTTGGCCATGCGGTTATCCGTAACCGCAGTATTTAAATGAAAGTGTGAATACACTGAATAGGTTTAAAGCCGAATCGTCCCAGACGAAGACACCCAGCCTCTGATATCCTCGATTCCTCACTCTCTCCCGTGCTCTCTCTGGCCAAAACAAAACCCTAAGCCATTTTCTTCGCCGATCTTCAGTCTCGATCATCTCTCCCTCTCTTTAGAGTCATCTGCACAGGCCCATCTTGCAAGGGTTCTCCGAATAGCGTCGAGACCGACAGCCTTGCACGCTTCGCCATCCTAGAGCACGACAAAAAAGGTCTGTCTTCTCTCCTTTCTTTTCCCCATCTTGTTTGATTTCTTTATCTCGGGCCTCTAATTTCTTGTCGAGGTTTTGTTTGTGCCGTCAGATTTAGTGGGTATTTCCTATGTTTCCCACTTTGGCTAGATCTAAGTTTATGTGTTTGTAGATATGAGTTTCTGTGCTTGTAGATCTAAGTTTCTATGTTTATAGATCTGCTTTTTGGGTTTTTTTTTTTTTTTTTTTTAAATCTTCCAGCAGAAACGTATGTTTGTCTACAAATTATTCTGTGTTATTGGGTTTGAATCTTTGTCTATGGTGTGACATATATAAATGTATTTTTAAAACATAACAAGTTTAATCGATATATTCAGTTCAAGTTTAGTCCTTTCTCGAGTCCCCTGAAAGATTTTGGTTTACGTTGAAAAACAAAAATCTGGTCTTCTAACCTTCAACCTTGATGGATTTTTAAAACCATATTTGAGTAATTATTTTTATTTTTATTTTTATTTTGTGAGAACCATAAAGGATAAGAATGGAAAACCAAAACGTAAATCCGGTGAAGGAGAGATCAGATAGTAAAAGATAGAACTTACCTTCCTCTGCTTCCTGTTGTGCAGAAGAATTTTGTGACTTACTTGG
>QEOT01002981.1:10840-23983 GCA_003123785.1 Pterocarya stenoptera
GTCCATAATTATATGTTATTTACGTAGGTACTTATGTGATTAACTATAGTAGATATTTTATATTATGTGTAATAGTTAGAATCTTGGACTAGGTAGTTTGATATAAACCAATATAGAAACCATATAAGATATGAATTCATAAAAATGTTATGATCTTATAATTCAATATAAGGTTTACATATTAGTTGCAAGAATTTCTTTAGATTTAGTATTCTATTATAATTTGGTATTTTTCATTATTCAATTTGATAAAAAATAAATAAATAACATATATAAAAAGAGTATAAATAATACTCGAGTAAAAACACTGCTCGGCTCGAGCTCGTAAAGAATATAAACAAAGATCAATAAATAACTCAACTTGGTTCGAGCTCATGTCTAATCAGTTCAAGCTTCACTCGGTGAGTGCTCGGCCCAAGGTCGAGCTAGAACTCGAGTTATTTGAGTTTAGCTCGACTCGATAACCCAAAAGTTTGACTCGACTCTGATCGATAACCAATGAGAAAAACACTTCTAGGCTTTTGTAATCACCAAAGCCCATAAGTTTAACCCAACCTGCCTAGAAGAAAAAAAACTCCCAACACGGCCTCGATTTGGTCTAGTCTGCTTTCACAGATAATCTGATATGAGTTGATATTAAACTTAAAAAATTGAATAAAAAATTGTTAGAATATACTTTTTAATATTATTTTTATTTTGAGATTTGAAAAAGTTGAATTGTTTATTTTATTTTGTATTGAAATTTGAAAAAATTGTAATGATTAGATTAGATGAGATGAGATGGATTTGAAAAAGTTGAATTGTTTATTTTATTTTATATTGAAATTTGAAAAAGTTGTAATGATTAAATAAGATGAGATGAGATAAGATACTTTCTAAAAACAAATAAGGTTCTCTTACACCCTAAAACCCTATTTCTCTTCACCACCCCCTGCTTGGGTGCCCCAACATCTTCCCCAGTTCTCTCTTAATGCGCTGGCACCCCAATGCCTCTCTCTCTTTGTTCATGTTTCCCCTCTTCTAAGTGATCACCGCTCACCACCATGCCAAGCTCCAAGTTGTTTCTCTCGGTTCATGTCGCGCAGCTCTCCACAATTCTGACCATCGACACCCGAAAGCCCCGCTGCATCGTCGTGCGCCATAAAGCTCCGCCGCATCAAGCCTCTAATTCGCTAGCCCCCTCCCCTTCACTTTCTCTCCTCTGCACTTCGCTCACCATGAAACCTCCAGCACCAATATCTCCCTCTTGAATTTCGACACTGTTTCTCGGTGTTAGGTTGACCATGGTGACTAGCGAATGCCATTTAGTCAGTGTGACCCCTCCAAGTTGCCCAGCTCCCCTGCCTATCAGGACATCACACGAAATCGCCACCCTTCATCACAACCAGTTGAGGCTACCACGCCACAAGCCCAGGCACAAGGCACCATTCAATTCATGTCATTCCATGTTATTAACACTTTAGCCCAGCCCAGTACTGCAGCTCCAGTCCAATCCACCACAACTCCAACTCCATTCGCCAATGCCCAAGCCAAGCCAGCCATGGCCCCATGCTCACCCTCCATGCCTCCTGCTTCACTTGCCAACCCTCCAATCCAATCTGCCAAGGCACCTGCCCAGTTCGTCCAAGTACCTGTACAAAAAGGCTCCCATTGGCGTTACAAAAATCCTTGGAAAGGCACACAGTTACTCGGTCATTATCTGTCCCTTACAAAGCATTAGACTGGCTACGCAACAATACATGCAACTTAACAATTCGAGCAATGGCTTTACCATCTTTGCACCTACGGATACCACATTTTTACATCTTAAACCAGGAACTATAAACACTCTGTCTAACCTACAAAAGACCCAAATAATACAATTTCACATCTTGAAAATCATGATTGGTCTGTCCAACTACCAAACTCTAAGCAATCTAGTGCCAATAGAGGCCGGTGATACTAGCGCTGGAGAATTCCCCTAAATGTGACTATTGTCGGCAACCAAGTCAACATGTCGACCGGCCTTGTGAATACCACATTTGGTGGTACAATATATTTGGATAACCAGCTAGCGATATATCAAGTGGACAATGTTATTCTTCCATTGGACATTTTTTCTCCTAAGCCTAAAAGGGCAGCTACCCTAAACCAGCATTGACAAAATCAAATAATACGACTACTGCAGAGACTAAGTATTTTTTATTAGAGTATTGCTAGATACTGTCTTAGAATGTATACACCCCTCGAACCCTTTTAAAAAATGTTGGTAAATTTGTGACACATCAAAATACTCACTTTTTAATGATAAGCCTCACTATTTTTTATAAGAGTGCACAGGACTTGTATATCCTATAACTATATCAACTAATACTCTTCGAATTGGTCTTTTTTTGTTGTGTCGCATCAATGGTTATGTTAATTAATCTTATCATTTATCAATTTACATAATTGAACTTTTCCAACCATTTTATCATTAGTCATTAAATCACCAAAATTTTTAAATTAAGTTAAAATATATTGAAGAACCGTGTAAATAAAATTTTAGACAATCCCGAATGATAAAAGTTCATGACACTTTGTATTGTTTCCTCTATAATGTTGTATTTTTTTCTTCATATCTTATTTATTATAATTAATAACATTTAAAAAACTTTGTAACAAGTTTACATAGTGTGGATCCTCNTCGAATGATAAAAGTTCATGACACGTTGTATTGTTTCCTCTATAATGTTGTATTTTTTTCTTCATATCTTATTTATTATAATTAATAACATTTAAAAAACTTTGTAACAAGTTTACATAGTGTGGATCCTCGATGCAAAAATCTGAGGAGCATAAGGAAGCTAGAGCTGAAATGCAATTAAAAGTGGCTAGAAAGAGATGAGATAATGTGGAGGCAACGATCAAAAACTCTGTGGCTAAAATTGGGTGACAAGAACACTAGTGTTTTCCACAATAAAGCCACTCAAAGACAGAAAAAGAATTTCATGAAAGGGGTCAAAGATGAGAATGGAGTTTGGCAAATTGGAGAAGGTAGGGAGAAAGTTATTTTGAATTTTTTTAAGAACCTTTTTACAGGCTTTGATCAAAATGGTAACTTGGAGTTTTTGGATGGATTTGTTGGAAGAGTTTCTGCTGAGATGAATGAGTGACTTATACAAGAATTCAAAGCTAAGGAGGTCAGTTTGGCACTGAGTCAGATGAATCTCACTAAAGCACCTTGTCCAGATGGTATGTCTCCTATCTTTTTTCAAAAGTATTGGGATGTTGTTGGTAAGGATGTGATAGCAGCTATCCTAAATGCTCTTAATAGGGGTGACCTTTCTAGAGATATAAATCACGCATTTATCACTTTGATTCCAAAAAACAATAAGGCTAAAGTTGTGGTAGATTACATGCCTATAAGCCTTTGTAATGTAGTTTATAAGTTGATATCCAAAGTCCTAGCTAATCGACTTAAAACTATATTACGAAATGTGATTTCTTTGTCCCAAGTAGGCTTATCACTGACCATGTACTAATGGCCTATCAGTTAGTTCACTTTCTGAGGCAGCCGAGGCATGGAAAAAAGGGATACATGTCTTTGAAACTTGACATGAGTAAAGCATACGATAGAGTGGAGTAAAATTTTCTTGATACTATAATGGAGAAGATGGGTTTTAATGGCAGATGAACCGATTATTCCAACTCGTGGATTGAGACAAAGGAATCCTCTATCCCCTTATATGTTCTTTTAATTCATGCACTGAAGGTCTTATTACTTTACTTAAGCAAGTTGAGCAGAATAAGCTGGTGGAGGGGATCAAAATCTATAGAGGCTCGCCAAAAATAAACCACCTACTTTTTTCATATGACAGTTTACTATTTTACAGGGCTATTATGCAAGCAAATCTCAAAATACAACATCTTCTTAAAGTGTATGAAAGAGCCTCAAGTTAGAAGGTGAATAGAGAAAAGACTTCAATGGTCTTTAGTGAGAATGTGGAATCTGGCCAGTAAGAGGACATTTTGGCTTTTTGGGCTATGCAGAATTTTCAACAATATAAAAAGTATCTTAGTCTTCGACCAATAGTAGGTAAAGCTAAGCACAAAGCATTTTTTGAAGTGAAGCGTAAGGTATGGAAGAAATTACAGTGCTGAGAGGAAAGGTTGCTATCTCAAGGGGGTAAGGAAGTTCTGATAAAAGTAGCCTTATCAATCCCTACCTATTCAATGAGCTGCTTTAATCTTCCTAGAAATTTGCATATAGAGCTAGAGAACATGATGGAAAGTTGTGGTAGGGTCAAAAATAAGAGGAGAATAAGATTTGATGGGTGAGTTGGGAAAAGATGTGTGAGGCAAAAGTAAAAGGAGGTATGGGGTTTAAAGTACAAACATTCAATCTAGCCATACCAAGCAAGGTTGGAGGATTTTGTAAGAGAAGTCATCACTGCTTCATAAGGTCTACAAGGCACAATATTTTCCCAATTCACTCAAAGTTAGGACATGCTCCTTCATATGCATGGAGAGGGATATGGGAGTCTAAGAAATAATTGCTGAGAAGATGCAAATGGCAAGTCTTATGGTTACCTGAACAAAGCCTCATCCCTATGGCACAAAACCAAAGCAATGTTCAAGAAAATGATAAAATGGCAAGTCTTATTGATGAGAACACAAACTGGTGGAATGTGGAACAAGTGAAAAGGATTTTACCTCCAAGGGAAGCAGCTGAAGTTTTGAAGATCACTCTTGGTCCTGGGAATAGAGAAGACAAACCGGTGTGAAGCTGTGAGAAGGATGGGATTTACAGTGTTAAGAGTGCATATAGACTGTTTCATGCCATTAAGAAAACAAAGAAGGAAGGGGAATGCTCAAACTCAGAGAATCATAGGGCTTTATGGAAGAAGTTATGGAATTAGAGTGGAAGTTTTTGCTTGAAGGGCATGCAGAAATGGTATTCCAACCCTGAAGAACCTGAAGCAGAGAAAAAGTTATAGCTAAAGATTGCTACAATTTTTTCTTGAGTAGTGTGGAGGATGTGAGCCACACTCTATATTATTGTCCTTTAATTAGAACCTGTTAGAGACAACACTTTAGCTACCTGCCAAATGATGAACATCAAGAACATATAATGAGTCTAGCATAGAAAGCTCTAACAACATGTAGAACAGGTGAATTGGAGAAGTTCTTTTTAATGACTTGGGGCATGTGGTATAGAAGGAATCAGAAAATGCATGGAGGAAAGACGCCAATGCCTGAGCAAGTAATTAAGAATGCTTTATCTCTATACAAAGAACATGGTGAAGCTAAGAGGAATTTAAAACAATCCTCAACAACAAGATATGGATGGAAACCTCTTCCTGCTAGAACTATGAAACTAAATATTGATAGAGCCATCTTTACAGACCTATGTAGATTAGGAGTTGGAATGATTCTTCAAGATGAAAAGGGTAGAGTCCTAATGTCTGCTAGCAATAAGGAACATGAAGTTACAAACCCTATGGAGATTAAACTCCTAGCAATTTTGAGAGGATTACAATTATGCTATCCTATGGGAATAATGGATCTTATAATAAAGATTGATTCTTTATTAAGTGTTAATGCAATTTTGGACACTGGTGAGCCTGTCTCTGCTGGGAAACTTGATTTGTGCAGTGCAGGAGTTAATGAAGCAGATGCCAAAAGTTACCATACAACATGCAGGGCATGTGGTTAACGGAGCTGCTCATAAGTTGGCAAAACATGCATGGAGTGTAGATACCGTTACAGTTTGGTGGAATTGTGTCCAAGATACTGTATCTCAAATTGTTTGGTTAGATCACACTTACGTTGTAATCTGGTTTTGTTGTTTCAATAAAGCATTGCCTCGATATATATAAATATATATATTAAGCTTCGTAACAGATTATAAATAGAATTAAAATCAACAATTCTCACGTGCATTGCATGTGGCACAAGTTTCATTAAAATCCAACGGCCCCATAAGATGGGTTTCAAATTTGCAAGATACCTAGCTATGAGGATAGGAAGTTTGGAATTCCCGTTGCAGAATAGTTGATAATTCCGAAGTGTTTAGTGCAATTTTTAAGAATGAAAATAAATGAAATTCTTTTAATATATATAAAAAAAAAAAAAAAAAAAAAGACACAGACAGGGATAGAGAGAGGTAGCTAATCTTCATCATGCGTGGGCATTATGAGAGCTCTATCTGACGGCATAGGCCAATTGCTAACTCTCTCTCTATCTCTCTCTCTCTCTCTGATAGTTCCGTTGTGTACATGAGTAACATGACCACTTAGCATCCCATCTCTTCAACTTTATTTCAATCAAAAAGGTCTGGAAAGGAGGCAATCGTATTCATTATTTGGCCAATATTTGAGATCCCCTCTCTTTTTCCTTGCTACCTTCCCAATAATTAGCAAACTATTTGTAAAACCTCACACTCTATATATCTACTCTCTCTTCTAACTCTTGATCAAGACAGATAAGCTGCATACAACTTTGGATTTCTAACTAATAATTTTTCCCTTTCACCCAACTGCTTAACTTCACTCTCTCCCAGCCCTTATAAAATCCCTCCTCTAGTCCGTCTCAAAACATCAACAACTTCTGCAAATACCATCTTGCATTTCCAAATATCCCAAGCAAAAGAAAGCCCACCTTGCAAACTAAATTACAAAGCTCACCAAAAGGCTTTGATACGCACTAAAAGTACCGAAGATGATGACCAAACCCGGTGTCTTTTCCCTCTCAATTCTACTTCTTTTTCTCTTCCATGTTATTAACACTTTAGCCCAACCCACCGCGGCTCCAGTCCAATCCACCACGGCTCCAACACCACCAGCCAATGCTCCAGCCAAGCCGGCCACGCCCCCAGGCACACCTGCCACGCCTCCCACCTCACTTGCCAAGCCTCCAATCCAATCCGCAAAGGCGCCCGCCCAGTCTGTCCAAGTACCTGCACAAAAGGGCTCAATTGACGTCACAAAAATCCTTGCAAAGGCACACGGCTACTCAGTCCTCATCCGCCTCTTAAAAAGCACTGGATTGGCTGCGCAACTATACGGGCAACTCAACAATTCGAACAATGGCTTTACCATCTTTGCACCTACGGATACAGCATTTTCGAATCTCAAACCAGGCACTATCAACTCTCTATCTGACCTACAAAAGACCCAGCTAATACAATTTCACATCTTGAACTCCGTGATTGGTCTGTCCAACTTCCAAACTCTAAGCAATCCAGTGCCAACAGAGGCCGGTGATACTAGCGCCGGAGAATTCCCGCTAAATGTGACCACTGCCGGCAATCAAGTGAACATTTCGACCGGCCTTGTGAATACCACATTGGGTGGTACAATATATTTGGATAACCACCTAGCGATATATCGAGTGGATAGTGTGCTTCTTCCATTGGACATTTTTTCTCCTAAGCCTAAAAAGGCTGCTGCCCCTAAACCAGCATTGACAGAATCAAATACTACAACCGCTGCAGAGAGTCCATCAGGTGGTGCTGCTGCTGCTACTGCTGCTTCTTCTACAACGGACACCGATGCTGCCAAACTGAATGCGTCTGGTGCAGTAAGCCTCAGGATAAACAAAATTTTGTTACCCATTGAAATTGCTGTGGTTGCATTCTTTGTGGCGAAAGGAACTTGACGGCGTAATATTACCCGCTTGAATTCCCTTAGTGGAATCATTTTATTTTTTAATGCATTGTTTGGCTAAGTTGGGTTGAGAACATTGTGTTCTTTCAAAATTATCTCCTTCTTTAATCGCCTTGGTCGTTCTCTGTTGTTTTTCATTTTTTTTGTTTGCTATAGTTGTACGAGTTAAAGGAACGGTTTTCTTGTTAGTTTTCTGCTGACTCTTCCTCTTCCGTCTTCTTTATAATTCACATGAATTTTGTTTAAATATTTAGAGCGTTTAATGGTATTGATCGTTTATTTTTCACTTTTCAACTCGAATGTAATTGTTTTAGAACCAATTGTATTAAAGTTAAACTAAAAATAGAGATATATACATGGAGTTGGCTGCCCCAAACAAATATTATTCTAGTGCTTGCAGTGGTTAAAAGGACAAAAGGACAAAAAAGGCAATGGGCCAGTGGTGCGGGCTCTTATTCCTTAACAAAAACAAATAGCAGAACCCTGTTAGGTGATTTTGTAATCACCAAAGCCCAAACGATTAACCTAACCTGCCTAAGGTGGAAAAAAATGAAGGTCCATGACGGCTTCGTTTTAGGTGTATCCCCTAAATCCTATTTCTCTTCTCCAGCCCCTTCCCCAACATCTTGCCCTATTTTCTTTCGTACTACACAGATACCTCCATGCTTCTCTTCGAAGCCGCCACAGCCTTCTCCGCAGAGGAGACGAAGAGAAGGAACCTTCAAAACGACTCCTTTTTTGACTCACACCATCATTTCTCTTTTTGTTCCGGATCTCCCTCCTCTCCTAGCCACCCTTCATTTTGGATGACTTCTTCATCTTTTTAGCTCCTTTTTGTTTGGGGCGGCTACCCTCCTCATAACCAGCAGAGGGTTTGGTCTTCACGAGTGGTTTCTTGATGGAGGTAGGGATCAACTCCGAAATCGTAAATTTACACCCTTGATCCTAAGAACGGTTAGGCGTCATCAAGAAGTGGTCAACATTGTCAGGCGTCAGGATGAGGTCAGACCACACCTCATCTTCATGGGCCTCAATCCAAGAACGAACAATCTCAATTTGGGACAACTCCCGATGCGATAGAGGCGGCATGGTCGCCCACACAACCTTGTCTTCAGGAATAGGACGCCATATCTCCCTAATAGGAAAATCTCGAGTACGGGCCTCCCCGGCAGGAAAGTCCCAGCCTGTGCCAGTGATAAAGAAAAATTTTATATTCCAAGCTTTAGCATTGGAATGACGGCCCTCAAGATGAGCCAGAGCAGGAAATCTATCCTTCTTGCAGAAACTGGCAACGTTTCTGTTGTTAGACCGAAGATGGTAGAAGGATAGAAGTTTTCGAGCTGTTAGGTCAGGATAAACATCTCCAAGGGGTTCCAGGACCATGCAGTAGACGATACAGGCGCATAGATAGGTCCTGTAAGAGTGAGGATGCTGTTGGGCAACGGCCAATTCAAGAAGGTCCAAAATGTCTCGGAGAGGACGACAGAAAGGAAGCCTTAAGCCATGAGAAAACATGGCGGAATATAGGGCAGTCCTGCCTGCGAAGCCCTCGGCCTCGCAACATCCCCGTGCAGGAATCATTATACTGGCACTCTCGGGAATGCCAAACTCCTCCCGAAGCCCAGAGAGATTTTTCTCCTGGTAAGTAGAATGCCATCCATGGCCTTCAAAGACTGTACCTTTCGGGACAAAGAAAGGAGGGTTGGAGGAGCCACCTGAGTCAGACATTGAAGAAAGAATGAAAAGTAGGAAAGTAAAGAAGATGAATAAGAACTGGAAGCAGAATGCAGATGGGAAAATGCAAGAAAGAAGGTGAACAAAGAAAAGGAATAAAAAAAAAAGAAAAAAAAAGAAGGAAGGGAGGGGTATTTAAAAGAGGAGAACGTGGAACATCAACAATCACGAGCATCATGACCTGACACTGAAGAAGTTAACCGTCACACAAAAGCCTTCCCCCATCTCGCCACATCATCAAGAAAGAATCAAGAAAAGAAGGAAGAGGAGGGCAATGGCGCATAAATCTGAAAGGTCGGCTGGGACACTGAACATGCATGAAACGGGCCTGGTCCAACAAACAGTGACCGACCTACACACCAAGCATGTCATGTAAGCCCAGCATTGGGAGCCCATAATACAAATCGCAAAACGCTTCTAAAGGAATAATATAAGCAGACATATAATTCCCCACGTCATGAGGCAAAGGGAATTAGAGGGATAACTGGAGGGCTTATAATAATAAAAAAGCCCATTTTGAGTAAACAGACCCAAATAGAAAAGGGGTCCAACAAAAATGGCCCTTGGCCAAACATACGAAGCCAATATATCAAAGCCCTACCAAGTGAAAGATATGCATGCAACCACCTATGAGAAAGTAGGGATCCCATGCAAACACGTGACCACTTCAAACACAGAGTACACCCCAAAAAACTTGGATCAACACGAAAAGATCCTGCATCAGCTAAACGCAACAACATAATCTTATATATACCAGGTAACCCTCAATAAAAGAGGACGATTCTTTTTTGAGTTTTAATTGAATTATTTCAAAACTCAAAAACTGACTTAAGCATTGGAGTTTTCCCAATCGAACCAAGCCAAATTCACTTAGGTCATTGCGCAGGTTTGCGAGACAGTTTGGAAGTGAGACACTTCTTTTACATTTATAATTCACATGAATTTTGTTTAAATATTTAGAGCGTTTAACGGTATTGATCGTTTATTTTTCACTTTTCAACCGAATGTAATTGTTTTAACCAAATTGTATTAAAGTTAAACTAAAAATAGAGGTATATACATGGAGTTGGCTGCCCCAAACAAATATTATTATAGTGCTTACAGTTGTTAAAAGAAGAATAAAACGAAAAGGACAAAAAAAGGCAATGGGCCAGTGGTGCGGACTCTTATTCCTTAACAAAACCAAATAGCAGAACCATGTTAGGTGATTTTGTAATGACCAAAGCCCAAACGTTTAACCTAACCTGCCTAAGGGGGAAAAAAATGAAGGTCCATGACGGCTTCGTTTTAGGTGTATCCCCTAAAATCCTATTTCTCTTCCCCAGTGCCTGCCCCAACGTCTTCCCCTATTTTCTCTCGTACTACACAGATACCTCCACGCTTCTCTCTCTCTATGCATGTTTCTTTCTCTTCTATGTGATTGCAGCTCACCAGTGTGCCTAGCTCCAAACCGTTCATCTCGGCTCGTGCCGTGTTACTCTCTACAGTTTTGACCATCGAGACCCTAGAGTCCCATTGTATCGCCATGCACCATAAAGCTCCTTTGCACCAAGCCTCTATTTCCCAAGCTCAACCCTCTCCTTCTCTTTCTCTCCTTTACACCTTCGCTAACCATGGAACGTCCAGTGCCATTGCTTCCATCTGGATTGTTGAATTCGTGTCTCGATGTTAGACCAACCGCGGTAACCCGCGAAGTCCTTTGGAGCTAGACCCCTCCACGCCACCCAGTTCCCCCACCACTCATGATGTCGCACGAGATTGTAGCCGTCGCAACTAGTGGAGGCTACTGTGCCGCAAGCCAAGCCACAAGGCACCATTCAATTGGTGCCATTCCATCATCGAGTTCAATCAAACATCGCTTCAAGCTCGGTGAGGTCGTGATACTTGTTATTTTCTAGTTCAAAACTTAGATAGTATACTGCAAAAGATGGGTAAGCTGTGCTCCTATGCTAGACTTTGCCTAAAACTGACTGAGGTTGATTTTGTGAAAAACTTGCATATTTTGTTATAAAGTAACCTTGGTTATTTTCTGCACTAATCTCTATATTTGAATTATGAAATCTGACATTTTATCATGATTCACATAGATATGAGCAATTTTTGTACTATATTTCTCTACTGCATAAAATGTGAATATGAAATCTAAAATATTTATTCTAGTTATATGATATTTATCTGTTCAATACTCTGCTATGAAATGTTAGGGTAGACAAAAATCCTGAGGCATAAGATTATGTTCTGCTCTAATTTCTTGTCCCACCACGGGATATAATAGTGGCCCCTAATTTATGACCCCCCCACGGGATATAATAGTGGCCTCTGATTTATGACCCCACCATGGTATATAATAGTCGTCTTTGATTTTTAGCCCAAAAAATAAACAACTTTGCCATGTAGCTAAACATGTTATCTGTTTTGAGTGCATCAATTTGATGAAAAGACAATGATTTATGTTCTGATTGGCTAACTGCATATATGCATAACCTTACCACGGAGTAAACATGTTCTCTGTTATATTTTTGTTTCCGAACTATATATTTTTGTTTTAGAACTATATATCTATTTCTGCATTCTGTAGTTGGCTCATGTTTACACACAAGTATAGGTTCCCTGCTTACTAAGTTGTTGATAACTCACTCAATTATCTCAATTATTTTTCATATGAAGTTGAGATTCCAGCTGAGGGCCAAGACTAGGAAGCACATGCGGGTCTAGTTGAGCGTAGAGGAATGAGTGCCTAAGATGCATAAGTAGGCTAACATATTGAAATAAGTGTCAAAGGGTACAAGAGATTTGGAGGATTTTTATTAGGATAGTAGTTATTATACTTTTGAGAAGTATTTTTAGACAACGATGCATTATTTGAGACCTTGTGGAGTTTGTTTTATTTAATATGTTGAAGGAGTTCATTAACGTCCCAGTAAAGGAACTTATATTTTAAATAAATGAAGTTTACATGTTATAGAGTGTTTCCCTTTTATTGTTGGGAGTCTATGCTTGCATTGTTGGAAATATGATTTTTAAGTGGCAGGAACTAACTCCATGATCCTTCGGGTACATAGCGTTACATATTTGCTATTTTTCCACTAGTGGATGCAAGCATTTTGACAAGTTTATTGGAGAACTAAGCACTCTTATATTCGTACTCCAAATTTAATGTTATACATGCCCTCACATGTAGTGGCAAAACTAGGAATTTGTTTTAAGAGAGGCCAAGTAAAGGTAAAACTATAATAAAATATTTTTTATTCTATTTCTATCCAATTTTTCTTGTGGTATACAATGATCTGATAGTAAGATCTAAAATAAATTAAAAAAAATACATTTAATACAATCTATATATTAAAAAAGTATATGATATGTCAAAAATGGATAATAATATATCATTGAAATAACATAAAGACACTCATACAAGTATATAAACAAAATAAATATAAAGTGTCTAAAATTGTAACTTGCGTTCTTTTAATGAAACAAAATCATCAAGTATTGAATTTAAATCAAAATTCTTAATTGTTTCTCTTTCAATATAGACAACTAAATCATCAAATATTTTATTTATTTTATTTTTAAATTAGATTAATTTTTTAAAAATTGGACTTATAAGTTATTAATCTATAAGATCAAAATAATTTTATAGAAGAGGCCAAAATAATCATTTAGAGAGTGAGCCAACATAAAATAAAATCAATAACAACCTATTACATTATAAAAAATTAATATATACATATTTTAAACTTTTTGGGAGGAGGGGGGGCCATGGCCCCTCCTGCCCCTTAAT